>JAJGOT010000219.1:700000-855000 GCA_022457155.1 Cladopsammia gracilis
GCGAATTGATATGTTTTGGAAAAAAGAAGGAAATAAAAATGTCGCGAAAATTAGTATGCGAGAAAATTAAATGGAAGAAATTAAATCCAATAAAACGTTTTAAAGAGAATCTTCTTTTGTTAGGCAGACTGAACCGTCTAGTTAGCGCCAGTCGATCTCTGGACAAAGTTTACACCAAACAGATTTCGTTTGTTTTCATTTTTTCGTTTCACTTTTTGTTAAAAAAAATCATTGTTGTGTATATGCCCATTCTAAACACGCGAAATTTCATGAAGCACCAACTTTATGCAATTATGAATAAGGTATGTGCACTCTTGCTAACTCTTTTTTTTTCTAGGGTCCTTCGTACTGTTTTTGTTCAACAGGAATATATAATTTAGCTAGTCACTGTTTCAAATGAAACTGAAATTTTTAAACTCACATATATTCCACTTTTCTAAGACAAAATTTCTCGTCAAATCCTCTACTATAGCTTTTTTGCTGTTGTAAAATCAGTTTGCATTACCGCACGATATATTTTTTGAATATTTAAAATTATACTTACTGTTTTTTCTTTTCTCTTTTTCACATTTCCTGGATCAAAGACTTTAAAGATGGATCGTTGGACGATATTATTTCTCTATGGCCTGCAACGCCGTTTTGTAGATTTTCAAACATGTGAAAACAAATTGACCATCTCCCATGATATACTGAGCTTGCTCTGTATTTACTTAAGTACGGAGCCTTTTAAAAGCAGTTAGATTATGACATGCCATAATTAGAAACAATCACTTGAGGCTGTTTTTGGAAAAAACTAAGACCAAAAATTTAAACCATGGGCACCCAGCGATTGATTCTAAACGAGAACACACAGAAGATGATCGACAAATTGTCGTTTGTGAAACTCTCCGGGAGAGAAACAACAAAATTAAAAAGAAAATCACCCGTGAATTTGAGCACCTGTTTTTAAAAGTAAACATCATATTGAAAATATGTTTAAAAAGTGAGAAGTAGAGCAAATAGAGTGTAGGTCTCTATCACTTCAATAATTGCTTATATGTTTTATGAATATGCATCTTTCCTGCATTGGAGGACAGTACAATTACAGTATAAATTAAGACCAAGCTTAAGTGTCAAGCTAAGAGACAGCACAAGACAAAGACAGCAGTATATATGAAATAACAATTCAATTTTGCCTTCCTATTTCCTAAGCCAACTTTCGTCGAAACTATTCTACAGGTAAATTTCGAACTGCAACTAAATAAGAGTTTTCTTAGAAGAGTAATTACGTTCTCGTCCTTTCACATTAATAACGTAAAATTTAATTAATGTTGTTTGTTCTTTTTATCTTAATATACGCGGGAGATTTGTAAATATAGGATTGTCAGGTTTTCTAATTATGCATGTAAAATTTATTTTGTATAACCCGGGTGTATAATTATCCCTATTTGGATTCACTCTCAGATTCAAAGCTTGCATCGTTTATGCGGGTTCCAGATTTTAGGTCTGTGGATCCCACAGGGAGACTATTCAAATGAAAGCTTCTGGGTGTCCTGTGTACCTTTTCTGTGGTACTGTTTATTGCACTGTATGTACAAGGTGGTTTGTAGATGAAATTCTAAAGTGTACCATTCAAATAAAGGCTTTTCATCAGTACTTTCCGGGAGTGCTGTTCATTGCAAATTCGAGTATGTTCTAACTTTAGGTTTATGGATAAAATCCTAAACTGAGTGTGACCATTTAAATGTAAGCTATTAAGCAGTACTTTCCTGTGGTACTGTTCATTATACTGTACAAGGTGGCTCTAACTTTTGAGTCTGTGAATAAAATCATAAAGTGTGACCATTTAAATGAAAGCTATTGAGCAGTACTTTTCTGTGGTACTGTTCATTATACTGTACAAGGTGGTTCTAACTTTTGAGTCTGTGGATAAAATCCTAAAGTGTGACCATTCAAATGAAAGCTACTGAGCAGTACTTTCCTGTGGTGCTGTTTATTATAAAATGCTCAAGGAAATGCGCGCGCTATGATTGGTTAAACCGAGTTCATTATAACTCGATAAAACACGCGTGTGACGTAGAGTTCATTATAACCGTTTTTATTTTATAAAAGAAATAAAAAAAAAACTTGTTCCTCGTGAATTGTTGAGTTATATAAGCACTTGGGAATTTTTAAGAACACTCGAGAAGTGCGAGAAGCACTCGCCTTTGGCTCGTGCTTCTCTGCACTTCTCTCGTGTTCTTCAAAATTCCCGCGTGCTTACATAACTCAATAATGCACTCGGCGCGTTTTTTATTTCTTTATTATACTGTACAAGGTGGTTCTACCTTTTGAGTCTGTGGATGAAATCCTAAAGTGTGACCATTCAAATGAAAGCTACTGAGCAATACTTTCCTGTGGTACTGTTTATTATGCTGTACAAAGTGGTTCTAACTTTTGAGTCTGTGGACAAAATCCTGAAGTGTGATCACTAAAGTTCCGATGGCTTTGTTTGTTTTTTATTAGTACAGTTTGAAAAATGAAATTTAAGATTGTCTTCTCTTAATAGACAGGTTCAAAATGAGTTACTTTGATGCAAATTCATCTATTGTCAGTGGTGGATAAGCTATAATAATATATATTTGTTCGCAAGCTTTCGTTCACATCTGTGAATTAACTGGCATTAAGGGAGGTTAAGTGAAGAAGTCCACTGGCCGACATATGTTGACGAATGCTAACCGAAACAAATCCATATTATCCTGAGATACAAAGTATTTAAGCATATTGAATGAACTGAGCCGGTTATATTTTATGCGCCGATCAATTCGAACATTCAACATCCCCTTTGGGCATACCCCAGGTATATCCCGGGCATACCCCGGGCATTTAACTATTTTTCGTGCCCGGTGGTAGGGAATTCAAACTTTGCCTGGATGGGGTGGGGAATAAAATATTTTTGTTCATATCCGACGGAATACATGCCGTCGTTGTGGAGGGATTTGAAGGTTTGTTGAACAGTAAATCCAACGCGATTCACTCTTAGACAACCTGAAGATTTTATGAAAGCGACTACACTGCCAAACAAAAGTGACAATTATAAAGCCATACACCAGAATCATCAAAATCTGGCACTAGTGTACGGCATTTAGACGCAATTTTGGCCCGGGGTTCATCTCTGAATAGCTAGGCTTCGTATTTTTTCTTTTTCACTCGTTTGATTTTCACTTCCCTTGAACTGTTACATCGGTACCATGAGAAAATGGGAAGAAAATTCGATATAGAAAAAATGTTTAATAAAAACCGTGAAATTTAGCATTGCAAAACTTGCCTGGGTAGGCCTTTCCGGATTGTGTCTGGCAACTTTTTAGCTTTATTGTGTTTTTTTTATTTTGGAGGGGGGAGAGGGGGGCCTGTGCGTGATGTGTCTTGGGCGACCTTTTGAGGAACGAGAAACCTCGAGGAATCTTTTGCATTCCCAAATCAAATTTCTGCAGCACATGAGCTTATGTTTGTCATTCGCCAGAGTTGACATCTGTAGTTAAAGTCATTGTAAGTTGAAATATTACATAAAAGACTATATGGTGTATGTTGTAGTTAAATTTTTATCCTTGGTTCAATTTTGATTTCCTGTGTTTTATATTCATTATCATATATTACTGCGCCTTTCAATAACATGCGGAATTTGAAATTCAAATCTCCACCAACAGTTTCGTTATTCCCTGCCGTCAATGATAATTTTAAAATACGAAAGCCAACGGACCATGTAAAAAAGAAACAAACAAAATGGATCGAAATCTACCAATGAAAACCTTGAAGAAACCTTTCTTTAACCTTTCTGAAGAACAAAAAGCAAGGTTTCGTTTAAAAAAATTTAAAACTAAGCTACCTTAATTGAGCTGATACAATGTTTTACAGATTTAGATTTACAGGGAGTAATGTTTGTAAACCATGTTCAGGCCAAACACAGTTCCCTTATTTTCTTACCTTACATGATTGAGCTTTCCAGCGCCACTTTCTTATGCCTCTTGCCTATTAAACAGACCGTATAAAAATACATACATCAAACAGACAAACGACTAAATAAATAAAGCAATCCACCGTAGGAAAAAAGATGGCGACTGGTACATTTACCCATAATTCTATGCGCACAAAAACCTTAAAAACGTTCATAAAAATGTAAAGAAAAGTTATAAAATCTTCAAACCTGGTCTACACATTGTCCTTAGTACTGGAACAAATATTGTAAAAGTTTGGCTTTCTTTGTGCCTTATGTGCTGTGTTTGGTCCGCAAGGTATTGTGGTAAAATGAACAGCCGCCATCTTTTTTCCTACGGTGGATTGGTAAACGTCAAAAAACAACTGATCTAATCCAGAAGGCGACCTCGGACTCCGATTCTTCCCAAGGACATTTTTCTTTGCCTCTTTTTTGAACTAGGTTGTCCAGGAGTATTTCTTAGGGTTTATCTTAGCAGTTTTTCTTAGCACTAACACGTACACGCTATAATTTCATTCCACTTAAGCTTCATACGTGTGCTACACGGCTCACACACTTTGCATCCCAACTGCAAACGTTAACTTGTTAGACGTAAGCATCATGTATACCGCGAATGGGAATGGTATAATACAAGCTAGCTATCAACTAGTCTTTGCGATACGTAATAAAGGTATTCTCCAGTAGAAAACGGCAGATTTTTGGCTGTGACTACATATCTGCATTTCGCGGGAAAATATGCGATGCTTAACTTTTCTTATATCTTACAGAAGAAACTTTTTATTCTCTTTTGAAGTCGCCGCTAATTTCAGCTATTAAAGGACATTACTAGCCACCAGACTTTGAAGTAACGATTTGATGACTGTTTCTAGTGTTATAAGATAAGAGGATTTAACTTTGACATATGCCGCGGTTTAGTCTTTCTGCAGACTCTTGACTTGAGGAAATGATTTTTTTATTACAATAGTATGATCATGCCGAAACTCCCCTTTTAGGTGAATCAAAGTAAAGACGTCGTGTGTATTTATCCACTAAGCAGTGACTGTTATGGATTTAAGTAATTGTAACTAAAGGGAAATAAAGTCAATAAACGTTAAGACGTTAGAACTAATATGTAATATGTTTAACTAAAGATTTTCTAGGTTTGTGAAATTTTGAGTTGTTTAAAATCTTTGAGTACAAGCTTGTGATGTTACGCTCTTTCGGGAAAGAAAACTTTCTAATAAAAAAGCGGCTCAAGTTTTGGCATTCCTGCAGCTTATGGTAAACATTTTCCCCTTAATCCCGCTGAGAAGAAAAGACAGCTCCATAAAAAATAGGTCAATGTTCTTTCTAGCATATTCAATTAAAACCACTGCAAATTTGATAGTTATCAGTATATAATCAAGAGCAAGAGAAAACTGAAACTGAAATACGCGTGCGCTTAGAAAATGTTGTTCGGTAATTATAACAGGCAAATAATGCCTCAGTTCATCTGTTAAATCTAGGTAAATTTTACCCAACTCAAGTAGTGTAAAGGCCTGGGTCAAGGGCTTTGACCAGAAAAAACGGTTTATTCGTAATAACTTTTACAAACGGAATGGAATTGGTGACGGGTTTACATGTAAGAGAAAACGTCAAATAAAAATGCATTTCTGATGCAGATTAACCCTATTCGGCCTGGGCTTTTTTTGAGTTCCTGAGCCTGGGGGGGGGGGGGGCACATTGTGCCCCCCCTTCGTAACTTCAAGAACATTAAGGCTACGACAAAGAAACCTAGAGGGTATATAGTACGTCCGAAACTGTCTCCTTTGCGGTCCGCACAATGGAACAATGACGTCATATGACGTAGTTATTAGGTAATTAGTTATACGACCGCCATCTTGGATCCGCCATCTTGGATTTCTGAAATTTTTTAAAATCTATTAAAAACCATTCAAATTGACTCAAAATTAATCAAAACCAATAAATAAACGCTAAATGACGTAAAAATATAAAAGTTATACCAATAAACATTGTTTTTCTTCATTCAAAGGTACAAATATGCAAATTTCAAAAAACATGGCTATCAAAATCTTGTTGCCATGGAAACATCAAGTCACGTGATCAAAAAATTGTTACATAAAATTGTTGCCAGATAAATTTTAGGAAAAGTCATAAAGTTTGATGGCGTTTGAATACATATTAAAGAAGTTACGAACGTTCAAAGTTAGCGCGGGCACTTTGTGCCCCCCCCCCCCCCCCCCCAGGCCGAATAGGGTTAAATACTACTAGTATCTCCAGCCCTTCACGTTTTGAATGAGTGTCCATTAATCTCTAAAAAAAATGATGAGGACAAAGGTCATTTTTCAGTCCAAAATCATTAACCTTTAATTATTTATAACTGTAATTTAAAGACTTGAGGACAATCGTTCCAGACGTAGAAGGTTAAATATGTTAAACCTCCATCGGAAAGGCTAATTTATTTAACTATACAAAGAAAATTCGCTACCAAAGCGCCGATTTGCGTAATTTTGAAATTTTGATCTAGGTTTTCTCGGTGATATTAAGTGTCAACCATATTTTCCGAACAGACTTTAAACCCAGGCCTTAGGTGGTTCGATACAGTTTTCGGAAGACCATACCAACATTTTCCAATCGTCTTTTAAGCGGTCTTCTCCAAGTCAGATCAACGTCAAATTTTCACCACTAACTAGTTTTGAATTGAAGTTTGGCAAAATATATTTTCTGGTAAAATCGATTTTACCATGACGACGATAAACAAGAAACTTAGAAATCAGTCAAAGTGAAATTTAGCGCGTTTAAGATTCCGTATTGGAAATCCCACATAGACATCTTAAAATATGCTATATGGCATATATATTTTGCAAGAATAAAAAATTCTGTATGTTTGAATTTAAATAAATCGCAATAACATTTCAAACCTTACTATTTGTGTACTAGTATTAAATTGATCGAGAGATTAACACTGGTTTTGTGAAATTACTTAATGATAGTGTCAAAAAGTAGCTTGGTGTTATGTTTGTAAACCTTCAAAGTTTTGTTTATTTACTCTTGCGATCTTGAGAACTATACCTTTTTTCCTAACATCGCTTCATGTGCAATTTTTGGGTAATTTTCGATTTTAATCGCTTTTGCAAAAATCTGAGAAACGGCCTGATGGATTTTTTTAAAACGTTAACCACGCATGCTTACCGATGTGCAAAAACATTGATTCAATGGCACGCCTTTAAATTTATAGATGAAGACGACGTACGAACCGGCCAAAACGTTTGCGTTACAAATTTACTTTTTTAAGTTATGCTCAGTAATGATTTGAAATCAATGCGCACTACATTCTTCCGTGATTGAAACATTACAATGTACGCTCGTTGATGCAAATTCCTTTGCATCGGTTTTCTTTTGCGTTCAAAACGCCTGCTGTAAAAACGTTTTCAAAACGCAAAAGGGCATTTATTACTCAAAATAATCCTAAAAAGAGACTTAAGGGAATCTGGAAAGTAGTAAGGAGAGTAATAAGGTACAATCATGCTCGAAATATAGATAATAATAGATGCACAGCATCAAATACAGGTTTTATTTTATTTTAGTTCATACAAGTCAGTAGATAACTGGCAATTTACAAAGCAAATACCTCAGATTAAGGTATAAAATGAATAGAAGGCAACTGAATTTATCCATCGATTAGTTTTTCAGCAATATCAGAAATATTAAGTGGTGTTCCAGGAAATTATCCTGCAGTGGCGCGATCAGTTTATATTAATTTCTTTAGTTCGAGAGCGTACCATACATAACGCATTTTTTGTTAGACAATGCACGCTTAAATGTATCCTTCGCGTACAATATCACCCTAGGGCCGGGCTTTCACTAACGACTCAAGCACATGCGTCAGTATAAGCCATGTATATAGCATAAGACTTTTGCGTCAAGTAAAAACAAACATTATACAGTTCATTCACGTTTTTATATGTTTGTGATTCAGGTTGTATCTGTAAGGTAGTTCTTCTCCCTTGACGCAGTAACAGCTCGTTAGAATCGTTTCCTTAGAACACGGATGAACGTCAGCTCTTCGTAAGAGGGATCTGTTTGGTCACAAAGTCCATTTCTTCTGCCGAGGGACTCGTGATCGTTATTTCCCTGTTGAATGGCAACTCGACGACTTGCTCCCTTCACTTGATTCATATTCCTGATCACAACGTTGCCACCATTAGGTTTTTTGGTCATCGGCCGGGCATCTCTTTGTTTCTTCTGGTGTCTGTTAGCAGTTTGGTGGCCATTGCTCCACTCCAAGTAAGTCTTGAGTGGTTCATGTCGTGTCGTCATTGCCTTTGATCTGCGGTATCGACCAATAGCTCCCTCTTTGCCAGTGGCTTTTTCTGCGATCATAATCATGCTTCTATAATCATCTCCAACAGAATCGCGGGCTGTCATGCGTTGCATCGTTCCAGGGCGTCTGCACCATTGCCTGCGGATCAGCTGGGACTCCCTACTTCCACCATTCCTTTCGTGGCTATCACTTCGTCCCGTCAGTGGCGGTTTGGTCATTCTCCTAAACATAACTTGCTGATTGTTGTTTCGATATTCTGGGTTTGTAGACTCATAATAGATCATGTCTCGCTGATTGTGTCCTCGATGTTCTTGATTTGTACACTGTAAACCTTGAATCTGTGAAGATTTGTATCCGGTTTTCTGTTCATCATCGTGTTGTCGCCCTACCGGCGCTTTGGTTACCTCCCAGGGCCCCACGACTTTTCTCTGCTGGCTCTGGCTTGTAGACTGTGAAGAAATACGCCGGTGTACCATCGAGTGCGGAGACTTTCTGGGTTTCCTCTGTTCAGCAGCTTGATGGAATACAGTCTGTTTGGTGATTCTATCTTCACCATCCTGGTGTCGCATCAAGGGCAGTTTGATCATCCTTTTTATCATGTCTCGCTGATTGTTTCTTCGATGTTCTCGGTTTGTAGGCTGTAAACCTTGAACCTGTGAGGTTTTGTATCCGATGCTTTGTTCATCATCGCGTTGTCGCGCGCTCGCTACCGGTACTTCGGTGACCTTCCTGGCACTCATGACTATTTTCTGTTGGCTTTGGCTTGTAGACTGTCGAGAAACACGAGACTGGACCATCGCGTGCGGAGACTCTCCGGATTCCCTCAGTTCAGGAGCTCGACGGAACACAGTCTGTTTGGTGATTCTATCTTCACCACCGTGTTGTCGCATCAAGGGTAGTTTCGTCATTCCCCGGGTCCTTCTCCTCACCATGTCTCGCTTTCTTCGATGTTCATGGTTTGTAGACTGTAAATCTGGAATATGTGAGGATTTCAATCCGGTTTTCTGTTCATCATCGTGTGAGGTTTTGTATCCGATGTTTTCTTCATCCGATGTTTTCTTCATCTTTCTTGCCCCCTTGACTTTTCGATGTTGTGTTTGGCTTGTAGACTCTGTAGAAATACGAGGCTGTACTATCGAGTGCCTAGACTCTCCGGATTTCCTTAGTTCAGCAGCTCGATGGAATACAGGCTGTTTAGTGATCCTTCGGACTTCTTGGGCGCTTTTCTTTCGGCCTTGGCTTGTGGACGGTGTAGTGATCTGATTCTGTATGGTTGATTCTCGTTTCAAATTTTCAAAAACACTTTCTTCTGTTAAGGTCTGTTTCGCTACTTTTCTGAATTCCTGGCCTTTCTTCGTTTGGTCTTGGTTTGTAGACGGTGTAGAGATCTGAGGCAGCATGGTCCCTTCTCTTTTCAAATCTTCAGAAACGCTTTCCTGGGCTAAGGTCTGTTTGGCTGTCTTCCTGACTTGCTGCTGGCTTTTTCTCTCTTCGTCTGCGCTTTTGAACAGTGTGGTCGACTTGGTAATGTGTTTGACCCGCTCCTTCGTTCGTGACTGGCTAAGTTCCTGTCCCTTAATGTCTGGCACCATGGAAAGTTCTTCGGCTTTTTCACTCATTTTCTAAACGCAAAGAGAATATTTTTTCTTCTGGTGGAAGGAACGATAATAGTCAAATTGAGGAGTTCTTGTTTTTTTTTATTGCGCCGAGTTAAAAATAAAAGGATTATATCAGTTGCGTATATATTAAAACACTGACGTTAATTCGTTGTCAATCAAAACATGAAACCGACCGACATATTATCAATAAACATCAATTTAATCCTAAAATTACATTCTATAGGTCACTGCACTCTGTCACTATAAAATTTTATATACATTTAACACAGAGTTTATTTCATTTTTTGCTTTAGCATGTTGTTGTAGAACCAACTCCTGGAGGTATGATAAACAAACACTTTCATCTCTTCCGCTGTTTATTTTTCCACGTCAGTTGAATTTCCCTTTGTTTGAAGCTCTGCAATTTCATAGGTTAATGTTATTTTCTTTATGATCTCTTAGCAACGCTCTGTTCACCTTTTCTATTTGCCCAGAGGCGTAGCTAGGATTTGTTAAAGAGGGGGGAGGGGGAGGGGGGAGGGGGGGACTCACGCTGTGTCATACCCAGGGTACTTACCAGATTGTCATGTCGACATCCACGCTGTGTTTTACTAAAATTATCTCACAAAGGGGGCGGGTCACGGGCACCCCAGGACCCCCTAACTACGCCCCTGTTGCCTATTTTCTAGTGGCGGATCTAGGGGAGTGGGGTGATCGCCCCCTTCAGTCTCTAACGTTTTCACCTTGCCACTCCCCCCTTTATTCATTCAATATGCTCTTTTTAACACCGGACGGAGCCCCTTACGATCGTTCGATCGAGACAAGTTTAATTTCAGTCAAGGCGGGAAAGGGTTTAACTATGCGAGTCTGAGACCAAACAAATCTTTCTATTGGAAAAAGGTAATTTCGCGATTGTTTTGGTGTGGAGTTCGAGGAGGTCTTCAGGAGGTTTTCACTCATTAGGACCTTGAGTGGGGGGAGGGGGGGGAGGGGGAGGGGGTCGATAAAATTTTCATGCGATTCTGGAAAATGTCATAAAAGTTTATAACCCTCCCTTTCAGCGTTCGTCAAAGTTTATACCGCCCGTCCCCTTTCCAGGGTTTTATAACTACTTAACCCCACCCCCGCCCCGTCCCGCTTCATTGTGTAATGGGAGCACCTTGCCGGCTTGGTAGCCGCGTCTTTGGTTCACTTGACCTTGAGCGACAAAGATGGCTGTCACATACCGTCTGATGTATAATTGAAGCTGCTCTGATTTGATTCACTCCTTACCGTGATCGCATTATCTACAATATTTTATAGGATTAGCCGCAAAAAAAATATGCCGTGCAAAGAAAGCAAAATATGTATTATTTTTAAATCAAGCCATTCTAAACATTGAATTAGGAAAAAGTATTGAGCCACTTCCGTTATTCCATTGTACATAAGCCTACACAGTAACAAATTGGCAGAAAATTTGCTGAAAATATTTGCACTTTCCGTAAGTTGCTTGGAAATCTGTACCGGATTATTTCATAACTGTTGTATCACTGTAGACACAGTAAAATTAAAAGAGAAAACGTTTAAATTTTTTCAGCTAGTCTGTTTTCAAATAATTTACCACTTCAATCAAACGCAGAACAATTCTATATTTTAATTTAAAAAAAGAAATATTGCATACTGTAAGAAATATATGTACATACGCTGATGTAAAACAGCGCCCACTATATTTTTTCGCGCGAGTGCGCGGGGATCGACGGCAGGTGAATGCAGCGAATTCTGATTGGTTATTTCAAAATTCTATTGTCTTTGCTCGATTCTGATTGGTCAATGGTTATTGATATCCGGGGACTCTGTCTTTAGGAAAGTGTTCCAGAGTGAAACATGGCGAACGCCAACGACAAACAGTGGCAAAAAGATGCGGCCGATCAGAATTTTGATTATATGTTCAAGCTTTTGATTATTGGAAATTCTGCTGTAGGAAAGACATCGTTTCTGTTCCGATATGCCGATGATTCGTTCACTTCAGCATTCGTGTCAACTGTGGGAATCGATTTTAAAGTGAAGACGGTTTTTCGCAACGACAAACGAGTCAAGCTGCAAATTTGGGACACAGGTAAGTTAAAGTTTATAAGCTTACATGTAGATTTGTTTCCTGTGCCATCGCATGTCTTGTATTTTTATGATGTTTCTAGAACTTACTAGCTTTGTTTTACAGCTGGACAAGAAAGATACCGGACGATAACAACAGCATATTACCGCGGAGCGATGGGATTTATTCTGATGTATGACATAACAAACGAAGAGTCGTTTCAAGCGGTACAAGATTGGTAAGACTTCGTGTTCCTTTAATGCACTTATTCTTGGCGATCATATTATATATATTAGCTGCCATGGTTTTCTCTTGTCGCGAATTTTGTACGAATCTCAGAGCTTAAATTCCCAATTATTTTCTTATCGAAAATAAACTACGTGACAAGTAAACCATTTCATTCCCATTTCTTGTGATCAATTCAGTTTAAGTAACAAGCGGAAATTCTTAAGACCAAAATATTTTTCTTCAGGCTTTGTGTCAATGACAATGCCTCATTTAATATCAACATAATAAAATCAGTCTTGAGCAAAACAAGTTTTTTCCTGAATAGTTTGAAGGCTGTCGCTCACCTATTTCCTTGCGACAGTTATTGAAATAATTCGAAGAATGTTATTGGTATTCAATCTTTACATTTCAGCGTTTAACGTTTATTCGTGATCTGATCTTTCGAGCTACCTACACATCAGTGTAAACATTTGCTGTGTTTGTGCTATTTTTTAAAACTATTTTTACCTCGGCGCTAATCTTTTTTCTAACTCTTCCCTGCCTTGAATATCCTTATTTTCTCACGAATTGGAGAAATTTTGTGCGGGGGAAGGAATTGTTTTGTTCCTCAAGATTTCCAAGATCGACAATTAAAATCAACATGAGTGTACTTGGAATGTGCCTTCGAGATTTCATGCATTGCTTTTCATAAATCTTCTGAACGAAAGCTTCACTCCATAATAGATTGTGATGAAAGATGTGATAGAAAGTTGGCTAGCAGTGTATATGTACATGTAAGCTTGTATAAGCTAATTGCTAAATTTAGTTCGGACTGTACAAAGGTGCACATTTTAATAAAGTTGCAGACAAGTTCTAATGCAAACAATTGGTTAATGTTTTTGGGATTGGGAAAAAGTAAACAAGTAAAGATTATTTTTTAATTATTTCTTCTCCTTCATAAACTTCATAACTACGTATAAAGCAACAGATTATATGGATAATGTTCATACAATCGTCATTTGAAAGCCCTGATCAATAAATGATTTTTAAAGAAATGCAAATTTAATGCACACAAAGGCTTAAGTGGTCGTATATTCAGCTTGAAGTTGTTATAAATTTTAAGTCAGATTTGGCAAGAAAAATTACTGACAAGTAAAAATTCATACACGTGCAGTCTTATTACAATAAATTGTTTATTTATAATGGTTATGACAGGCACTCCCCCCCCCCCCCCCATCGGAAAAAAAACTGGGAATTTCGACATTTTTCTCGGCATTCTAAACATGCAGTCAGAAGGGTGTAATACAGTCTCATATTTGCACTTGTCTTGGTGCATATTCATTCTTGTGGTATACCAAAAGCTGACATTCAAAATGAAAAGCAAATAGCATTGAAAGAATTGTGGGAAAAGGTTGCATTATTTGGATGTTGCTATTGTCTTATATTGTGTCTAGATGTCTCTTTTTTCCTTCCTGTTTGTAACACGTCACTTTTGTTTAGGATATAGTTTACAAACACTAGTGAGGAACAGCTGACAGAAATAGAATAAGGCAAAAGACTATAAAGGCTTATAAATACAATGCAATAATATTTCCATACAATTTTCAGTGATAATTTTCTGAAAATTATAATATAAATTTTGTCACTTAAATTGGATCTGTTTCAATTATGTATTTGTGATAAGGCAGAACAAAGTGCTTTTTCATGCCAAAAACGAGATTTTCAGCAAAAATGCCAAGGACACATGACAGTCAAATTTTCTTTCTTGGAGCCCTTCAATAACAAGTTTTGTTCTTTTTTATTCTAATCTATACCCCCATTATAGCAGAATTTTATGGTTTGCACTAGTCAGTTTGACTAAGGGCGTCCCCCTTTTTTCTCTGTTTACCGTCGAATGCATTTCCTAATTTTGGGTCGGTCGGATTAAAAAAAAAACAACCCCTTAAGAAAATCAGGAGCAATCTGGAACTAGGAGGCCTGGTACCTAAGCACGGCGGCAATGGATGAAGAAAAGACCGATGAACCACCAACACTTCTTTGCGATCTGCCAGCATAACTTTTCTTTTAAACGCAAAAACCTGGGTCGGTCGGATGACAGTAAATGGAGAAAAAAGGGGACAGCCTAACATAAAATAAAAATACATAACCTACTGGTCAGATATGAATTCCTTTTACGTGTAGTCTTTCTTGCTGTCAGTCTCGACAGCAGTCTGTTTAAGTTGTGACTGTTACAGTAAATTAAAAATACTGATAAACCAGTCATGGCAACTGAACCTGTTCGTAATGACGATTACAGTACATGTACTTTTCCCGACAAATGAAAAGTAGTACAGACAAGTTACACCACTGCATGAAGGCAGACCACATAATGACACAAACAACTACCATCCAATATCAGTTTTAACAGTGTTGTCAAAAATTCTCAAAAAACACATACATGTAATGCTAGCTTTCATAAGCCACGGCTACACAAGCAATTTTTTGCTTCCTCAGGTGTTGCGACTTTTGAAACGTTGTGTTGCCAGCGCACGGTAAAAATCACATGTGTATCCACCCATGAACGTGCAACACAACAGCTGAAAAAAATTCAGAAAAAAATTGCAAGAGTTGAATATTCCATGACAAAATTGCAGACATTGTCACTCTTGGAGCCACTCTACAACTTTTTTCTTGCAAGTGTAGCTGCAGCTTTACATGTACTTATGTGACAACACTGTAATCATTGAAGGCTAACAGTTACTTCCTTTTTGTCTCTTAAAAGGTCAACTCAGGTAAAGACTTACTCCTGGTCCAATGCTCAGGTAATACTTGTCGGCAACAAGTGCGACATGGAGGAAGACAGGGTCGTGACCTATGAAAGGGGAAAGCAACTGGCTGAC
The DNA here is from genome assembly GCA_022457155.1 of Cladopsammia gracilis. Classification (NCBI taxonomy): domain Eukaryota; kingdom Metazoa; phylum Cnidaria; class Anthozoa; order Scleractinia; family Dendrophylliidae; genus Cladopsammia; species Cladopsammia gracilis. The sequence goes on from JAJGOT010000219.1 coordinate 715,011, forward strand.
CAACTTGGGCTAGAATTCTTTGAAACCAGTGCCAAGGACAACATCAATGTAAAAGAGGTGTTTGAACGACTGGTCGACATCATCTGCGACAAGATGTCCGAAAGTCTAGATTCCGATCCTACAATTGTCAGTGGTCAGAAGCCAGGGACTACAAAATTATCTGACAAGCCTCCACAGCAACAGGATAGTGGCTGTGCTTGTTAATACATTTTATTAAATTATTTTTGGCCACTAGAATTGAATTTACCAAGCCTGTGTGCAAATGTCTCCTGTTTCCTTTCTGTGTCAGAAACCTTGGGTACGTTTGTTAGAGTCCTGTGTTAGAGATTGTTTCAATTGTGAAATGTTCTGGTCATATGAAATGCGACTGAGATTCAAAATTTATGCCTCGCAGTTTAATTTTATTGACTGCATGATTGACCACTTGTTAAGAGTAAGTCGCCTCTAGTTCAAACCTCATTCAACTCATTGGTCATTCTTACAATGTACATGTACATGTTGCTAGTGGTTGTCATAGTATAACTAAGCAAAAATTAATTTAAATTAAAAAGTCATTAACACAGTATTTTTTTATAAAACATGACTGATTTTTCCGAAAGAAAGAAAGGAAAGAACAACGCTTTTCCACAGTGGTTGGTTTGAAGCATTTGTTTCCCATAATAATTATTTATTTTCATGACACATTTCAAATAATCCCAGCTCTTAAGGGCTTCGAAAAAGTATCATGTTCTTGTTGAGGGATGCAGCACTTATTCAAAGGCAGCACTTTCAGTGCTGATATTAATATTCATCCTGTTATGTGCGGCATCTAAACATGGGTGGAGCTTATTCAGGAAGGTGGGGGGGGGGGGGGGGGGGGGGGGGGGGGGTCAGGGCTTTTTGTGAGTTAATATACTGGTAGTAGCTCATAAGCAAAAACTTACCTGGAATAATTCTGTTTGTAGGTAGCTTTTTCTAATGCAGTGTGGAAATTACATTTTGTGGGCATCTGCATACAGGCTTGGATGTGTAATTATTTTTCATTTTAAAATTTCAGGATTGTTTCTGTATTTCCCTGGGTCTATATTCATTGCATATTGCTCTGTTAGCAGCGCATACATGTAAATGCCATTTAGTTACCTTTGAGTACTGTACATCTTCACTTTCATTCAATTTTGCCACTTACATGTATGTATACTCCTAAGGTATTTTTAACCGTTTCACTCCCAGAGTCATTATTACGAAGACGTGTAGTGTAGTTCTGACTAACTTAATTCGAGTCTATAGACAAAATCTTTTGGAGTGACCATTCAAATGAAACCTCTTCAGCAGTACTTTTGCATGATACCATTTTGTTTTTCAATATTTTACAAAATGAAAATTTAGGATTTTTCTTGAATTTTGATTTTTGGCACTCTTGGGAGTTAAAGGGTTAAGGAGGCTCGTACCCATTTCTCAATTCCACACCCTTTCAATTTTAATGGGCCATATCTTTTGTTGTAGTGCATAAAAAGACAAGCCACTTTGCATGCAAACACACAATACATTGAACTTTATGGGAGTATAGGATTTGTTTACATCGGTGCTTCCATGGCAACGGAATGGTGATCCTCTGAAATTCACAAGTTGCGGAGTTTCTCTAGATCAAGAGAAATTTTTGTAAAACCCGCTAGTGGACTAATTGATTAGACCACGGGCTTCAACTTGACAAAGTTTGAAAGAAATGTATGAGAGCGTTTTCGAAATTTTTAGGGATGAAGTTTTGGGGATTATAAATACAGTGAAAAACATACTATCGACATAATTGGCTAATATCTAAAGAAAATGATGCGCGATGGGGATGCAGTTTCATCTCATAGTAGTTTGATTCCATTTGAAATGGTGTGTGAAAAAGTGAGGGGTTTGAATTGGCCGATTGCAAGAAAGAAGGATTTGATTAGCGTGCGTTCAGCTGCTCTTGTTGCCATTTTTGTATGTAATTTGGTCTACGCCTACAAATGTGATGATAATTTGGAAACCGCGAGATAAATTTTTTTAAAAATTTGACAATCTCGAGATTGGTCATCAATTTATATGGACTGCAAGTTTCAAGGACATTGAAGATATGCAAGGCAATAAAATAGGGCCTCCAATGTACCAATTTTTTCCCGCAGATTTTGTGTTTACAAGTGAGCGTCCTCATTATTCACGGGTATTGTTTTCAAGTTTCATATGCACGTGCAAAACTTTACTAAAAAATTTATTTGCATCGAACAGAACGCTCGATTGCTTTCCGAAGAATTTTCCGAAACATGCTAATAACTGGCTTGCGTTACGAATAGCAATGACAACAGTACTGATGAAGACAACGTCGGAAACATCAAGTTTCATCAAGTGCCGGATGCAGAAATAACACATTTATGATTGTCTCACTCTGGTTATTTGTTGCAATCGACGTAGCATCTGTTCCTTATTTAGATATAAAATAGCGCAAAGCAGAATTCTCAGCTAAAATATAAAGTTGTCACGCTGTTCTTGCTTGTGACATATTAAAGAAACACTGTTTCTGCATTACGTTTATAAATTTCCAAATTGGGACATGTTCTTCTTGTCCTGCAATTTTAAAGAGACCCTCGGTATGGCTGCATTACAGCGTAATAGCGCAAAATCGAGTGCGTAATGTTATTACAATTCTCAAGCCAGCTATTAGCATATTTCGGAAAATTCTTCGGAAAGCAATCGAGCGTTCTGTTCCGATGCAAATAAATTTTTTGCTAAAGTTTTGCACGTGCATATGAAACTCAAAAACAATACTCGTGAATAATGAGGACGCTCACTTGTAAACACAAAATCTGCGGGAAAAAATTGGTTCATTGGAGGCCCTATTTTATTGCCTTGCATATCTTCAATGTCCTTGAAACTTGCAGGCCATATAAATTGATGACCAATCTCAAGATTGTCAAATTTTAAAAAAAATTATCTCGCGGTTTTCTAAATTATCATCACATTTGTAGGCGTAGACCAAATTACATACAAAAATGGCAACAAGAGCAGCTGAACGCACGCGAATCAAATCCTTCTTTTTCGCAATCGGCCAAAGCAACCCCCCTCACTTTTTCACACACCATTTCAAATGGAATCAAACTACTATGAGATGAAACTGCATCCCCATCGCGCATCATTTTCTTTAGATATTAGCCAATTATGTCGATAGTATGTTTTTCACTGTATTTATAATCCCCAAAACTTCATCCCTAAAAATTTCGAAAACGCTCTCATACATTTCTTTCAAACTTTGTCCAGTTGAAGCCCCTGGTCTAATCAATTAGTCCACTAGCGGGTTTTACAAAAATTTCTCTTGATCTAGAGAAACTCCGCAACTTGTAAATTTCAGAGGATCACCATTCCGTTGCCATGGAAGCACCGATGTAAACAAATCCTATACTCCCATAAAGTTCAATGTATTGTGTGTTTGCATGCAAAGTGTCTTGTCTATTTATGCACTACAACAAAAGATATCGCCCATTAAAATTGAAAGGGTGTGGACTTGAGAAATGGGCACGAGCCTCCTTAAGCCATGCCACCTTCACCCTTCAAGAGACCATTTTACAGTTGTCTTCTAAGTGTCCTGGCCTTTGAGTGGAACCGAGGTTGAAGTTGACCTTGTTATGATACAGACCTTGGAGCTTTTCAGATGTAAATTTACCTAGTTAGCATGAGAACAGCATTATTAACATATGAAAGGCAGAAAGGTTTGTATCAAAGCAAGGTCACCTCCAGCCTCACTTCCACTCAAGGGCAAGGTCACCAAGCACACAACTGTAAAATGGACTATTCCCTCAATCATAGGTAAGCAAAATTTTCAATTTTTACCATTTCACTCCTTCACCATTTTCAGCTGTAGTTTCAGCAATTCAAGCTGTTAAAGACCCAGCATTGTCCATTATGCTTCACACACCTCTTAACAATAGACGATAACAGAGGCGCGTGAAGCATAATGGACAATACTGGGTCTTTAAATCTTTGGATGAAATCCTACAGTGTTACCAATGATTTACATGTACATGTAAATGAAAGCTCTTGAACTTAAAAAAAGTTACCCTGTTACATGTAACTCCCGACAGTGAAATTCATTATTTTATCGAAACCGTTGTCTGGAATTTCACAATCTGCCCATGTGCCATTGTGAAAGTGACATAATTACTAGTGCTGATAAATCATTTAGTAGTCTTTTCATCCATAAACTATAAGACCATTTTCTGTCTTTTGTTGTCAGCAAATGAAATTTTTGGCATAATTTGGATTTGGCTGGTTCTGACAAATGAAGTAAGTTACCTTGCAAACTCTTTAAAAGGTTTATTTCATGATTTTTCCGGTCTAAAACTACACATCCGATTATACCACAGGTCGTAAAATGTGAAATGATAATTCTTTGTATTCTGGACTAAAACCAGTGGCTGCAAAAAAAATAATCAATTTTGGGCTGTTTTGATGGAAGTCTAGGTTTACTGCGTCTTTCAATAATATGTGGAATCTGAAATTCAAATCTCCACCAACGGTTGCGTTATTCCCTGCCGTCAATCATAATTAATACGAAAGTTAACTTACGATGTAAAAAAAGAGACAAAATGGATCGAAATCTACCAATCATAATGCATGGATGTGACCTTTTGAACTCATTGAAGGGAGGATATGTTCCCAGAGATGTAAGCTAAGATGATTGACAACAGCGTAAAACGCAAATTTTGAGTTGGCTTTTGAATTTCAGATATCGCATGAAATCGACAGGTGCAGTAACCATTTAGAAGAAATGTTGTTTGGGGCATACTTTTCTGTGTACAGTGTACTCTTTTTGAACAATCATCCTCGTAAGTGACCACCAACCCCTCTCCCCAGCAAACAACCCCCCCCCCCCCCCCCCCCCAGCAACCATCTTTATGTAATAGATTTTGAGAGATTTCTCATCGAAATGCTGTACAGTGGAACCTACCATAAACAGACACCATCGGGGTCAGACAAATGTCTGCTCAAGAGAGGTGTCCACTTATGGGCGGTTAAAGGGGCATTGTCACACAGATTTTGCTGTGTTTTGGTCAAAATACGCTAAATATACGATAAAGTATGTTTGCTCAAACATGAAATTGTTTTTAGATAAGAACACCAAGAAGATAATATCAAGTGATTTCTTCAAGGAAGAACAAACCATAATAAGTTTTTCTGCGATTTTTCCACGACTCTTGGGAGGAACTTGAAAAAATTGCCCAGTTTTTTCAAGTTGCAATCCATTTCCATCCTGGCCATCCGCAGCCAAAGATAACGAATACTAATTTCTGTGCACTGGTAGAGTATTTGTTAACAAAACTGGACCATTATTTGTAGGTTTCCATTGAAACAAATATGTTTATTGGCTTTTCAAATTGATACTAAAAATGGGTGACAGTGTCCTTTAAATATGTAGTGTTTGTATGTGGCTGGGACCAAACTAAGTGTCTGATTATCTGAGGTGTTCGTTAGTGGAGGTTTGACAAACAAACAACATCAGACAGGGAGAGGAGGGAGTTGAGTGCGAGCGACCTCGGGCCGTCTGAGCCACGACAACACTAATACATTTTCTTGTGGTTATTCCATTTCTTAAATTTAAAAAAAATGTAGATTTATTTAACCTTATTTGCAACTTAAACTTCAGATGTAAGTTATTAGACATATAAATATAAGTTGTATTAAATATTGAATTCATGTGGGCTTCAATAAGGGTCTTACGAGTTAAATTCAGATCTACCCACGTAGCAAATAATTTATTTTTGTGGTCAGATTATTTTGACCGTTGTCCTCAGTAAAAAATTAATGCTTTGAAGGATTATAATATTATTCAATATTATCCATGTAACATGTAGTGTAAGAGTATATTAGAACTGAAGTAGTGTATTGATTCAATTGATGGCCAGCTTTCTGGTCAGACGGTGTTGCTGTCACTAATAAAATCCAGTACTGAAAAATGCCCTCTATTTACTGCTACGATTATCAGTTGAGCCACAGGCAGCCCAAGCTCAAGTGAGTTTTAGTTCAACCGTTTCTTCCTCCCTAAGAGGAAGAAACGGTTGAACTAAAACTCGCTGGAATCGCTTCGAATCGACCCCAAAACCACTCAAGACACAAGTAAACACACAAATAAGTTCCGGTGAGCCAGTTTTATTCAAATATTTTTCCTAATTTTACGCTCAAATTCGAAGTGAATTTTCCCCATACAAATCCTTATAATTTCGCTGTTACGCAATAGTTACCGGTAAACATCACTTGAGCTTGGGCTACCTGTGGTTGAGCAGGGCACGAGCAATGTTTGGTGACAAAGTTTTGCCGTTAAAACTACGTTGTTGCCAAGGGCAACTTGCTACATCTCCAACGGTAACGCGTTTTGTTACTGATGACGTCCAATGACAAACAAGTTATCGTTGGAAACGTAGCAAGTTGCCCTTGACAACAACATAGTTTTAACGGCAAAACTTGTCACCAAACATCGCTCGTGCCTTGCTCAGTAGTAGTATGCTAGAAATTATTGTTGTGATTTTTGAACAATTTTAAGTCAAACCAGATCAAACTTAAAAGTAGATAGACAGTAAGCTTCAGTGCAGATTTTCCTTCAAATGCTTAGACTGTGAGCAGTGCCATTTTTCCTTTAGATAGTCAAGTGAGCACTGCACAATCTACAAGCAGGGAGCAGCAAAGGTGCAAGGAACTAATAAGGGCACAAACTCATAGATTGTGTACTTACACACTGACTAAAAGAAAAATAAGAGATTCCTCGCAATCTACAAAGTTGTTGGAGCTAGGGTGGTGTAATAAATGAGCAGCAAGATGCTGATGTTTTTCTTGCACGTCGCTGGGTCCACTATTCTCACTGCATAATTAATTATCTCAAAGCGGAGGTTTAGTAATCTCTTTGCATCCTCCCATGATTGTGCACGTTTGAAGTAGTAGTAATGCTATCTTTGGAAGACAAATAAGACACTGCTGCTTTAGCCTTCTGCGACCTTGGGACTTCCTAAGCCCACAGTCTCCTCTCTGAGGTACCATAGACATCCCACCTCCTTTTGTCTCGTGCCCCCTCCTTGTCAACATCTGGCTCTTTATTTCATGTTATAGCATTTTCACTTCCTCCTCCCCTCCCCTTCAGATGGTTTGGACCTCGGTCCTTATATTTAACCTCCTTTCCTGTTTTCAAGGCAAAAAAAAGGTATCAGGTATCAAAAAGGTATCAGGTTTATTGGTTCCGTAAAAAATGGATAAAATAGACAAGCAGGCAGCAAGGAAGTTCAAACAGAATCAGACCAGAAATGGTTAGATAAAACCCACACCCTTTAGCTCATAGCCTGAATTCATTTTATAATTCACGATTTTAAATTAAAGAGTGTGATTTTCATGCTCCATCTCAGAACAACCATTCACTTTTTACTCTATCAGGTTGTTTCCCTATTTCATACCAAACTGACTTAACCCCCCAGGGGGTACTCCCCAAAAATACCAATACGGGCATCCTCTGCTGTACGGGTATGTGCCGCCCAACGGGGTCGTGATTTTGGGTATCCATTTTAGAGATGTTTTCTAGAACGGGGTATAATATTTCGAACGCACGAAAGCTTCAAATTATCAGCAGCCATCTTTCTAGAAGGGGGTATTAAAAATTGATCGATTTCAAGAACAGGGTTTCATTTTGAGTGCAAATTCTTTCTAAAACGGGTTCATATTTGGAGACCCTGGTGGCACATACCCACCCAAAACATACCCGGGTACCCGGGCAAGGATTCTCTATTTTCGAATTGTCCGTAATACACTTTGTTTGTCCCCCAAATTTTGCATAAACTATTGTTTGTAAGTGCTTTTGGGAGGACTGTATATTCCCAAGAGCATTTCAATGTAAAATTTTGGGGCAAACAAAGTGTATTTATATGTAAAATAACACGGCAAACTGATCCGTACGGCCGAGAAAAGATTGACTCAGGAAAAATAAAGTAAAATAAAAGATATATATTTTGTGCCCGATATTTCGGTTTGAAACACAAACCTTCGACGGGGGCTAAAATAAAAATGAGTATATACGTTAATATCGTTACAATTTTAAAAGTTTAAAATATGGAACCAAGAAACATGATAGGTTACTACATTGACAGGTAAATAAAAAAAGCGTCCTATGATAAACTGACAAATATAATAGTTGACTAAATAATGACAGGCAGTTTTGTAAAGATAACATAATTAGTGCAGTTCATCGCGTTTATTAATACCCGAAGGTTCTAGTGTTTGTATTTATATGGGCAATTCGAAAAATTATTAAAAATAGAGAATGGCTGAGACACCAGCGATGTCCAAAAGCAAAGTCAAGGATTTCATTGTCATTAATTGTAATCCTTTTGTAATTTTTATGATTTATCAATTTATTCAATTTTTGGAGATACTAGCATCATTTCCGTATTGTAGCAGTGGCGGCTTGCTTGGGTAACCTGTGGACAGGACGAAATTGCAACAGGACGCAGTTTTGGAGGAGAGTAGACTGGGAATGAAAATCAACGCAAAGTTTCCTGGGAAGGTTGTTTGGCGCGAAGGACGAGCGCCATTTTACAAATTTCTAACTGATGTTGTCGTTTCGTTGTATTTTGTAATCGCGCTCGTTTTCCGAAATGTACATCAAACAGGTCGTTATAGACGGATTCAAATCGTATGCTCAGAGGACGACCGTTTCTGGATTCGATCCCCAGTTTAACGCCATTACAGGCTTGAACGGCAGCGGTAAATCGAACATACTGGACTCGATTTGTTTCTTGCTTGGAATTTCGAACTTATCTCAGGTAAACCTAGTGTTTTCTTTGCGTTTGTTTCATAGTTTAGGAAGATCTTGATTCAACAATTACTGAACTATTTCGTTCGACCTGACTTTCGATTTCAAGCCGAGCAGATCTAGATAATGCTGATGTACATTGCATTCAAGCCAGCTACATTGCATAAAATGGTTTTTCGCTTAGCTCACAATCAATCACATTGCATTCAAGCCAGCTACGGTGCATAAAATGGTTTCTCGCTTAGCTTACAAGCAATCACAGATAATTGAATGCGACGATCTCTCTACAAATACAAATTTTGTGACGACGGGCACCCACTATGATTCGAAAACTATAAATTGCACACGACGGAAATTATTAAGCTTAACGTTTTGTTTTATAACCTTAATTTAAAAATATCTTTCATAAATATAAGCTTAACTTACTGTACGTTTTGCATGAATTATGTCATTTTAAATTTGTAAAGCGCTTTAATTATAACAGCATCTAAGTCTCTATATTTTTATACACAAATCTGCACAGGTGCGAGCTAGCAGTTTACAAGAGCTTGTGTACAAGGGTGGACAGGCAGGAGTTACTAAGGCCACTGTAACAATTACCTTTGACAATACTGACAAGAAGCAAAGCCCATTGGGATACGAAACTTTTGATGAAATCACAGTTTCTAGGCAGGTAAGAGCATTTTCAAGTGAAGGATAATCCAATTTGTCATTAATTTGTCACAAGCTACATGTAGTTAATGTATGTGAAATTGATCACAAGGTCAATTATTTGCCTATCATGTAAGGTATATATTCACTTAGCAGATCAAGGGATTGAAAAACAGTGAACGAATATGATCGTCAATTGATATTTTGATATTATGTGTAAGCACAGTGGTCAAGTTTGCTTTTATCAACTGTAGTAATTGATAGGGGCAGTACACAGCTCTTACAAGATCTTCTCTGATTTGCTGAGAAAACAATAGAACAAACAACACAACAATGGACCCTAGCCCTGAAAACAATAGAGCTGCGTGATACCCAGGTCCAATCAAATTAGAGGTTGTTACATGTAAGAGCTGCGTGGTATCTGAATTGATAAGGTACATGTAAATTGGCCTACATAAAGATAAGCTGATGTTTAAAATGCTTACATGTACAGTACCTAAAGTCCTCTTCGATCGATACAGACAGTTTACTTTATGTATAAAGACCGAAATGCTATGAACGATCTCTTTTAAAATATAACAGAATTCAGCAAACAACGGAAAGAAACCAAATAATTTTCAGAGTCAGGTCCATGCGACACTTTTTCTGATCGCCATGGTGTTCAATTCGCTCGCGTATTTACAGCTGTAGCTCTATTGTGGACGTTACGATAGGGTATTAAAATCGCTTGAGAAGGTTTAGCCATGGAAAATGTTGTTTAAAGCTTCGCGCACTACGCGATTCGCGTAGCGCGCGACGACGGGCACTTACTTTTGGGAGGTACTGTACATGTAGCCCTTCGTCAGAGTGGATCAAAATGTTAGCTTCAAACTGCTAGCGCACGAAACGTCAGCTTTTGAATCTCTTTACGGTGGCCAATTTACCTTATTAACTCAGTTGATCAATCCAATGTTCGTGTTTCAATACCCCACCGTCACAACACCACTGACAGTTTTTTTTAGAAACCAACCCTTTATTGAACAGTCATCAAGTAGTGTTTAGCATTTCCAACTTTCATCCAGAAGGGCTTGTTTCCTTAGACAATAAACTTTACTTCACAATGTCTGTCTCCACCCTGGTGTATCAATGCCTAACAGCAAATTAACAAGGTGCTAGGGGTGGTGCTGTTGTGGGTCACTTTCCTCAAGATGACTTTGCCATTTCTTTTACTCATTGTCATGTGATCTAGATTGGTTTTCACTGCACGTGCACCGCAGATAATGCGACCTCAGCACCTTCTATAAAATGCAGAGAGGGCTCAGCAGTTTAACATCTCCTTCCCTGCTGAGCTCACTTCCTCAAGAGCATACAGTTACACAAGAGGAAGTCATGACTTTAAAATGAAACCTCATTGAGCCACAGTTAATGCTTATAAGTTCTCTTTTTTTTTTGTAAGAACTATCCCAGAATGGAATGCCTTGTCATTTGTAGCTACTGTAAGGCTGGCTCATACACAGCCGTTTACTTAGAAGTGTCAACGCTCTGTTATATCAGTGACACAGCCTTTCCCTTTTTTGCGACCGCTGGCCATTCCATTGCCAAATTACACTGTTGTTCTCACTATAGGCAATTAATAGTAACAATTTGCGATTAAAAGATGTGCATAAACAAATAATCATCCATTACTGTAGACAATAATAAATTTTATTTATATTACTGAATGATTATACATGTATGTACTGTATATATGAAGAATAGTTTAAAAAAAAAAATTAAATAATTTTTAATGCATAAATTTCAGGTTGTCATTGGAGGCAGAAACAAGTATCTGATCAATGGATGTAATGCCAACAACACCAGAGTTCAGGACTTGTTTCGCTCAGTTCAGCTCAATGTCAATAATCCTCACTTTCTTATCATGCAGGTTAGTTGTGAAAGAGTTTCACATTATTAAATCAGAATATTAATAATAATGTTTTAGTGTGTGCATCATCAAAAAAACTCCATTCACTTAACAATGTCAAAAAAATACTATACATACAAAAACTAAACATAATTATGTTAAGATTGTTAAATTGTTAAATCGTGACTCAAAATGTTCCTAAATAAAAAGTTTAAGTGCTGTCTAATCACAATGTTTAAGTGTCTTTGTCAAAGTGGAGTTAAATGTGGTAATTTACTGTATTTCTCCTTTAAAACAATGAAACACTTGCAGTGTAAATTACGTCATCCATGTGAACCCTGCTTATATGGACACTCTGTAATATGGACAGTCTCTGTAGTCGCTCTGGTGTCTGTATTAACAGGGTTTGACTGTATTTTTCGAACTGTTTGGGAGAGAGTTCCACAGTGCTGGTCCAAATTAAGAAGGAGGACATTGACTGTATGCAACATACAGTAGTTCACAGTTGGAGTCATTAGGTGTCTATTAATTTTTATAGTTATATCTTGATGGTGTTTGAAACCACTAAATAGCATTGGCTAGATTTTTAGTACTGTACAGCCAGCCTCACTTTGGCTCTTATGTGATGGGTCTCTTAGTGGCATCCATTTTCTCCAACTGTCCAACTGAAGCACCTTTCCCTCAGTCAGGTCCCTGCCGTTGCTGCAGAGGCCAGAACACTCATGTACATGTACATGTATAGCCTTCCTCCCCTTGCCTTCCCCAGGGCTCGAAATTAACACTCGCAAACTCGCAAAATAAGAGTGGTTTTTGGAAGATGCGAGGCAAAAAATATCCTCCAGCAAACATTTGCGAGTAAGTATTTCTCTAATAAAATTTGGAATGAACGTTCTTGGAGAATGTCGTGGTGTTTTTTTGTTAGCCGCTTGCCAGCGGCTTTACACGGAAGCTATGCGCTTTTATCTGTGCATTCACATTTTGTTGGAATCAGCAACGTGACAGAAGAGAATGAATTTCCCGCTTTGTGAGTCGCTTTTGTTGTAGATGTCTAAAATAACAGCTTTTTTCAAGAGGACCTCGACCTCTTAAGACTACGGGTAATGGACGGACAATGACGTCCTGCCCGACAACCCGGAGCCGCCAAAGAAAAAACAGGACAATGGCAAAGAAGACCACAAAATAAACAGTATACTATTTAAGTATTTCTATCTTATTTTCAGAGTCATCAAAGGCAAAAAGACTGCAAAAAATAGCTAGTGACCTTACTAGTTTCGCTAGTAGAAAAAAATCCTACTAGCCTAAAACCTGTCATCATTGGTAGCAATTCGAACATTACATGTAACTTTGCCTAAATTTCATTTAGCCACATTTAATAATCCCTGATAAGCCATCTCTAGCTGCTATGGCAGCACTACTTTAACAGAGTTGCCTATACTTTGCACCACAGCCCTTAGCATGGGTGTTAGCACACAAGGTTCTTCTTTAACCTGATTCAGTGTAACTTGTTATTTATTTATTTATTTATTATTTATTTTTTTGTTTGTTCCTTCTGTTTTTCAGGGCAGAATCACAAAAGTACTAAACATGAAACCACCTGAAGTAAGTTTACAATGTACTTAATACAGGACTTAATACTTAGTTTGATTAGTTAAAAACTATACAGTGAAGTCTACAATAAGGCAGATACATTTACATGTACCTTAGCAAGGTGTCTGCCTTAGAGTGGTGTCTGCCTCAGAGAGGTGTCTGCCTTAGAGCGGTGTCTGCCTCAGAGAGGTGTCTGCCTTAGAGCGGTGTCTGCCTCAGAGAGGTGTCTGCCTTAGACTGGTTTCTGCCTTAGGTGTCCGCCAAAGAGCAGGGTTTTCGGTAACATTTTAATGTACCGGATTCATTGGTGGAACAAACGGACTTGGGTGATTTATTTACACTTGAGAAAATAATTATTTCGTGTGAAAGTACCGGACTTTACATGTCAAACGACTGTCCGGCCTCCGGCCTTAGATGAAATCCCTGAAAGAGAGGTGCCAACTTAGAAAGGAGTCAGCCTTAGAGAGCTGTCAGCTTAAGAAAGGTGTCAGCCTTAGAGAGGTATCAGCCTTAGAGAGCTGTCTGCCTTAGAGAGCTGTCTGCCTTAGAGAGCAGTCCGCCGTAGAGAGCTGTCTGCCTTAGAGAGCTGTCTGCCTTAGAGAGCTAATTGATGTAACCTGATACTAGTTTGTTTCACCAGTTTGATTGTTAATGTTGGGGCTAGTCAAATGTGTAGAAATTTGCAGTTTAAAGTGCCTATAACGATTTTTTTTTCTTATCTAAATCTACACGTTACCGGTACGTTATGAACGTCTGCGAAAATTTTTTTTTGATTTCAGCAAAACGTAAATTTTTTTATGATTTTTTAAAGTCTTTTAAATTTGCCGCCATTTTGGTCCACTATTCGCATTAGTCTCCTCTCGGTCCCTCTCGGTTAACAAAGGATCCGCGACGTAGATAAGGGAACACGTGACTTCAAACAAAGGAACTGTGACGTAGATTAAGGAACATGTGAGCCCGTTGGCCTTGTTAACAGCGGGACGGGTATACCGCAAAAAAATAGGATTTTGAAGATTTGAAATATTCGTAAAAAATTCGCGTTTTCTGCAAAGCGCGAAATTGTTTCACAGAGGTTTCTTGTGTGATGTTTACATTCAGATAAGAAAATAAAATAAACGTTATGGGCACTTTAAGAGGTATTTTGAGAGGTATTTTTAACTGCATGTATACGTTTTCAAGAGAAGTGCGAGGTAATGCAGTCAACATGGCCACACATTGTACATGTATGTTTCTGAGAATGATTATAAGTTAATGTTTTTAGATTTTGTCAATGATTGAGGAAGCAGCAGGGACTAGAATGTATGAGAGTAAAAAGCAGTCTGCACAACGAACTATCGAGAAAAAGGACAGCAAGTTACAGGAGATTGAAACTGTAAGAAAAGCTAGTTGAGAATATTAAATAATAGATTTCAACTTGAATTTATTGAAAGAATTAGCTCTAAATTCAGTTGGAAAACTACATTGTAACAGTACCAAAGGAAAGTACTGCTCAGTAGCTTTCATTTGATTGGTCGCGCTTTAGGATTTCATCCACAGACTCAAAAGGTAGAACCACCTTGAACAGCAAGTGGCCCAATATTAATGTAGCCAGAGCCCAACTTCATCGGCCCAATATTAATGTAGCAAGAGGCCTACATCATTGGCCCAATATTAATGTAGAAGAGCCCAACTTCATTGGCCCAATGTTAATGCAACGAGAGGCCTACATCATTGGCCAAATATTAATGTGGCCGAAGCCCAACTTCATTGGCCCAATATTCAGGTAGGCAAAGCCCTACATCATTGGCCCAATATTAATGTAGCCAGAGCCCAACTTCATTGGCCCAATATTAATGTAGCAGAGCCCAGCTTCATTGCCCCAATATTAATGTAGCCAGAGCCCTACATCATTGGCCCAACATTAATATAGCCAGAGCCCAACTTCATTGGCCCAATATTAATGTAGCCAGAGCCCTACATCATTGGCCCAATATTAATATAGCCAGAGTGCCACTTCATTGGCCCAATATTAATGCAGCCAGAGCCCTACATCATTGGCCCAATATTAATATAGCCAGACCGCAACTTCATTGGCCCAATATTAATGTAGCCAGAGCCCTACGTCATTGGCCCAATATTAATATAGCCAGAGCGCAACTTCATTGGCCCAATATTTATGTAGCCAGAGCCCTACATCATTGGCCCAATATTAATATATCCAGAGCCCAACTTCATTGACTCAATATTAATGTAGCCAGAGCCCTACATCATTAGCCCAATATTAATATAGCCAGAGCCCAACTTCATTGACCCAATATTAATATAGCCAGAGCCCAACTTCATTGACCCAATATTAATATAGCCAGAGCCCTACATCATTAGCCCAATATTAATATAGCCAGAGCCCAACTTCATTGACCCAATATTAATATAGCCAGAGCCCAACTTCATTGACCCAATATTAATGTAGCCAGAGCTTTACATCATTAGCCCAATATTAATATAGCCAGAGCCCAACTTCATTGACCCAATATTAATATAGGCAGAGCCCAACTTCATTGACCCAATATTAACTTAGCCAGAGCGCAACTTCATTGGCCCAATATTAATGCAGCCAGAGCCTAACATCATTGGCCCAATATTAATATAGCCAGAGTGCAACTTCATTGGCCCAATATTAATGCAGCGAGAGGTCTACATCATTGGCCCAATATTAATGTAGCCAGAGCCCTACATCATTGGCCCAATATTAATGCAGCCAGAGCCCTACATCATTGGCCCAATATTAATATAGCCAGAGCGCAACTTCATTGGCCCAATATTACTACAGCCAGAGCCGTACATCATTGGTCCAATATTAGTGTAGCAAGAGTCCAGCTTCATTGGCCCAATATTCAGGTAGCCAGAGCCTACATCATTGGCCCAATATTAATGTAACCAGAGCCTTACATCATTGGCCCAATATTAATGCAGCCAGAACCCTACAGCATTGGGCCTGGCGCACGCTACTTGTGTACACGAGCGTAACACCATGCTTATGCACCAATTCACGTTCTGTGAAAGGCACGGATTTCACCCAAAAGCACACGAGAAGAAAACATAAAAGGCACAGACTAGGCACAGGTTCGGCACGTTTTACAGAATGCTTAGGCACAGTTTACGCCCATTTAGGCACGTGTTTCGGAAACGTTATATTAACTCGTCCGAAGGCAGATAGATTCAGTCCGTAAAAAATATGGTTATCAGCGAGAATCGAAAGTGACAAGTCATAGTAATAATTCGGCTGACACGAGCAAGATAAACGAGAATTGAGCGAGAACAGCAAGACATAATAATAATAAAACATGATAAATGTGACCTTCCACGGGAAAACGTACACTAGTAAACAGTTATCTGTTAAACGGCCTAAAAGCGTTTGATCGCAGTTCGGAAACTGCGTTAAAATGGTTTAGGAAAGCATTAGAAGCGTTGGAAAAACCGTTCGAATTTTCATCCTTGCCGTTTGAAGCGTTTATAAAAAAAGCGTACAAAACCTTTTTTCCAGGCCGTTGACGCGTTGAAAGTGTTAGGAAAGTCGTTCAAATTATTCGTTCGGTCCACAGAGTTTAATACTTTACAAAAGTCGTTTAAACAAAACATTTAAACAGCAGTTTTAAGGCTTACCTTCTCTGTAGTTTGATTTGACTTCTTCGTTCTTTGTTCTCGTGAATATTCGACAAAATATCGCCGACATTTCGAGAGTACTTTCGCATCGTTCTCATGATAACTCGCACACGAAAATTCGCAAAGCAAATTAAAAAAAGAAGCGAATTTTTAGAAATTTCGCTGAAACGAAACGAAACACCGGTGAACTTTCCTGCCGAAAATACAAAGTGTTGCAGCGCCAGTTCGCTTAAACAAAGATTGTTTGGTGTACTAGGAGTAATAGGAGATTTGGGTAGTGCGTTCGGCGGTTGAAAGGGGGGATTTTGTTTTTTCGTTATTGGGATAGATGAATATGTCTATGGCATATTGTCAAATTAAGGGTTATTGTGTACAGTGAAACCTGTATTTACTCTGTGTATGAAGACGGTAGGGAAAGTTTGGTAGCAGAAAAACAAATTAAATCCTTTGAAGTTTGTTGTAGTTGTCGGTAAAGAAAAGTGCTTGGCGGTCCCTTGGGAAAAGTGGAAAAAGTGTACCAAATTTGCATATGTCAAAACGGTAATGCGAAATTCGCAAGTATTTATATAAACAGACTATGCGCTTCTACAAATTCTCCGTTTTCTTTGTAGTTTCGCTCGCCAAATTAAGATTACGCTTTTCCAACCTCTCAGCCTTCATCTTCATTTCCAAGTTTTCCACCGCGCTAAAAAATCACAGAAAGTTTGGAGTGTCTCCGGGAATAAATACCTTATTATAGGAAATTAACGCCCCTGTAAATTAAGGTCTTTGAAATTAACGCGACTTAAATTAACGCGAATTGGAGGGAAAATTTCTTTGGAATAAAGGAAATTAACGCGAGAGAATGGGCAAATTTTCAAAATGAAGAAAATTAACGCGATTATTGATGTCTCTAACGATATTTTGGCTAACTGTGTAGTACAATCAAAGGGCTCTTAAAGCCATCTCGTTAATGCGAGAGAATGTAAGGTTAATAAACAACAACAACAACAACAACAAGAATTGGAAAAGTTGGGTGCCTTTGATAGGTAAATGTAGTAAAGACGTGATAGGTAATATGTGTAAAGCTGCTAAATGGTTTATTGAAGTTGAAAGATTGAAAATACCTGTAGGTCTAATCGTAGAGTTAGACATTGCAGTCATAGAGGACTTAAGGGCTCTTTTAGGAGCCACCAAAACAATAAAAGTCATGAGCAACAAAATAATCACGAGTATGAATATAAATAATTTTCATGTTAATTTAGCGTATTTGTTCAAAATAGTCTTCATTTTACAGCTGAGGGGAAACTTCAACTTGATAATATTAAGCGAATGAGCCGAGGCCAATTTGGTTGCTACGGGGGAAAATTATGAGGAGGGATGGGGGTGGCAAAACTACTTAGATTCAATCTATCTTTAGAGAGCCCTTTTACTTAGTTAATTTTCTATGTTTTGTATCAGTCACAGTATTTTAGTAGCAATGACTTGTATGGCATTACAATGGCGATTTTCTTATCAATCAAAATTTGGGAAAGATGTTCGAAGGTTAAAAAATATTTACTATCTTTATTTATTGACATTTAAACAAAACTAAAACATATTGCAACGATTTTCATTTGGGATTAAAATTGATTTACTAGCAATGTTTTTAAACAGCCAATTTATATGTGCAGTGTATATGTGGATGTATGAGACAAAACAAGAACTTTGTGCATGTGAATAAGTTTAGTAAAAAGACTTCAGTAAAAAAGGAATGTTTTATCTAAATACTTCACTAAGGTAGACTATTGTAAAAAAGGCAAATGAAAATATTTTACTTGTCGCTTTTTCCGTCAACTAAAAAATTGTGTACCTTCGGGCAGAATGGTGACTCTTGTAGGAATAGAGCTGGTGATTAGGATTTCGTTTCCTTTTATAGCTGAAGCTGTTTTCAAAACATCTCGGCTTAAAGAAGCCTTGGTAAAAACGACAAGCGACCTGGCCCCGAAAATTGCCGACATGAGACGTTCTGAACAGCGAGAAACGGCTCGATTCCGCTTAAAAAATACGACAAATTACGACAGCGACTTTAGAAGGTTGTGCAATTTACCAATAAAAATTAAACATTATTGACCATATCGTTCATATCAACATCCGACGGCCAACGGCCAACGGTCTGTTTTAATGATCAATTTGTTATTGAAACGACTACCAACCTCGTTCCCAAGGCCCCTATCTTCCTCTCTCTTGGATCGGAGGTGCAGTTAGAGTACACCCTAGACTCCCGGTATACACATACATATCCGTGATTTTTGATTTTTTGGCGCAAATTGGTTTTAACAAGCTTAATAATTTTCCTTCGAGCATTTTTATTTTAAAAAGAGACTTTACTTTTGATCTTGATGAAAAATTGCACTTTATCAAATAAAGACAAATAAGTGACAGGTCACGCGTGTGGTTTCCGTTCGAATTACACGCACCGGCTCTCCCTCCTTCCACCAGTATATTGCCAAGGTCATAAACAGCGAGCACCCACCACTACCAGAGGAAATTAGACGGATGGCGCAGGATAGGAAACAGTGGGGAAGGATCGTGGCCGACTGCCTTGCAGCCGGCTGAGTAGTAGTAGTAGCTCCCCCGACGGTGTCAATTTGCGCGAGGGCAAAAGTAACGACCCTCCCCTCAGGTGAATGTCATTTTGTCTCTGTGACGCGGTCGCTAAGCTTTAGTATTCGATTTTCGTGGTACAGCCGTTTGGATCGCGGACAATGGCGAAGCGAAGATGGTCAGAATCGCTCCAAAACGGAGCCCTTTTAGAGCCCGTGAAAGGGAATTTGGAAGCTAGCACGAGTCGCACGGGTAGACATTTAACCTGCGGCCTCAATGGTGGCAATTCGGGGAGCTTGAGTTGAATTGTTTAGAAATTATTGGCTTTCGCGTGGCGAGGGTTCGCTCAGAGGTCTCCAGCCTTCCCTTCTTTTATAGTGGATAGTGGGGCGAGTGACAAAAGTTGTAAAAATGCATTTAAACCGGTCAGGATACATCAAGGGACAATAAAGTAAAGGTGAGAAGACTTTAGTGTGTAATATTTTCGATTTTTCTATCGCTTATCAATTCCGTGACAAATCGTATTATTACCTAGTATATTTCATTACTGTGTACTGGATATCACGATTGGTCTGCCTGTGGGATCATCCAATTTAAATCTTTGATGTGTGCCACAACGCATCGGATAAATGTTTACGCTTATCCGCGTTTGTAGATCTTTATATATAAGATATAAACATCTAAGAATTTTACGGAGATTTTAAAGAAGAAAAGAACTGATCCATGACCTATGGTCGCTACAATGTCTGTCATTGATCGATCAGAGTCCGTTCACGCATATTCATTGCTATTTTAAGACTTAAATTCAGTCAGGAAGTCAGGACAAAAAGTGCATATCCTTAGAATTCCTCTATTCCTCAAAGAAAGAATTGAGCAAATATTTATTTTTCCAACTTTAATTTTATTTTTAAGATTCGCTCTCTCTCGTTCTTTCTAATCTTCCGGAAACCGGACATTCCACAATGATAAAAAGGAAACTTTATTACGAAAGCTGTCAAAGCCAGATAAACACTGAAAAGCAATTTTCACTACTTTT
The DNA here is from genome assembly GCA_022457155.1 of Cladopsammia gracilis. Classification (NCBI taxonomy): domain Eukaryota; kingdom Metazoa; phylum Cnidaria; class Anthozoa; order Scleractinia; family Dendrophylliidae; genus Cladopsammia; species Cladopsammia gracilis. Next base: position 735,162 of record JAJGOT010000219.1, read on the forward strand.
TACTTCAACTGAGTCTCAAGCTGTCGCAGTGCTATATTTTTCTGACTTTTCTGTCTTTTCTTGTGATCTTCACCGGAAATGTTTCTGTCTTTCCTGCACGCCACAACCGTGGATCCGGAAAAAAGGTGAAAAAACGTTAATCAAATGTTTTTTACTTGAGTAGTATTGGCACTCAAATAATAGGGCCATTTATACGACAGAAAATAAGACGTGTCTTATCTAAGACGCGACTTAAATAAGACTCGAACCGATCGTATAAACAGTACAAAATAAGCATTCGTGTCTTATTTTAGACGCGACTTATTTTTTAAGTTCTTATTTTGTCCGCGTCTTAAATAAGCCCGGCGGTACCAATCAATGAAAAGCAATAATCAATATAATCAATAACAATCAATAATAATCAATACCAATTAATTGATTGGTATTGGAAATCAATAAAAATCAATGCCTTGGAGTTGAGTGAGTATCGATTTTCATTGATTATCATTGACTTCTATTGATTAATATTGATTTTCATTGAAAACTAAAATCTCCGTTTTCGATTCCAATAAACGCCCTAATAAAGCGTAATTGTTCTGATTTGTGACAAAAGTTCGCTTTTGTAAAAAAGAATAAATAAATTTTTAATACAACAACAAAATTAACTGAACAACAACATTTTATTACCCATTTAATTGTATATCGATCCGGCACGCAGACAGACACGATTTAGTGTTCGTGTTATAGAAGGAGTTACATTTTTAGCACCGTGAAGTTATATTTGCCGGGATAACAGGATGTCTTTCATAGCGAAGTGTCCGCAAGGCGGACAGAGAAAGAACGGAACGAGAACGAGAACGTCACGAGAACGGCACGAGAACGGCGAGAAGACCTGCTTTCACATATTTTGTAACGTCAAGTGGCAGAGTCGGCAAGTTTACATTTCCGGTTTGCGGTACACGCGATGGTTTTTAATTGGTTTATAACTACCTCATTAGAGAGGTTAAGCATTGCGTAATTTTTACCTCTAATTGCTTTGACATCTTCCGTTGAGGCCGCTGGGGAATCAAGGTAACAGTCGCCAAATCTGATCTCAAATGCCTTGAAATGCGGGTTTTTACATTGCACGATCAGTTATTGATTATCTATAAAAATCAATAATGATCAATAGCAATTAAGGAGCCTGGGTGAGTGAGTATCGATTTTTATTGATTGGTTGAACCAATCAATATCAATCAATGGATTATTATTGATTATTATTGATTGTATTGATTGGCAACCAATGATTGATTTTCATTGATTGGTACCGCCGGGTAAATAAGACGTGAACTTCCTCGTATAAATGCTTTCGTGTCCTAAATAAGACGTGAACAACAAGTGCGCCGTATCAAAATAAGACGCGATCCATTTATACGTGATCTTCGCGTCTTATGTTGGACGCAAACGTATAAATGGTACACTTCGCATCTTATTTAAGTCGCGTCTTAGACAGTGCTTAGATAAGACGCGTCTTATTTTCTCCCGTATAAATGGCACTAATATCTTCTCAGTTAAGTCCGTAATAATGCCAATGTATGTCTTGAATCGAAACGCTGAAATCGTTTATAAAATGGTTGTTAAAATGCTTGCTTTGTCATTCAATTCAGAACAACAAACTTTTACTTGTACACGAACAGAACTGTAGAAAGAATTGCAGCAAACAATAACTTCTACATTTGCACAATTAGTTTGTTCAGCAAAATCACGAGATCCCTTGCATACTATTGCATAATCAAAGCGCAATTTTTATCACCGTCAATACATTCCACCATGTACCTAAATCTAATAATGGCAATGATTTCGTTCGCGTGATCGGTAGTTCATCAAATGATAACATACTATGAGAACTCAAAGCCATTCATTTCATAAATTGTACTTAGTAATTATTGTTTTTGCTCCCTTGCCATTTAACTACCTCAGAACGTCTCCATTCATTTTAAAAATACACCGTGAAATTTTCAGTCAAACTGCGTTTCCCAAGAACATTTGACCTTTTTTACCCTTCTAAATGAGCACTAATGGCTTTACGACATATGATTGACAAGAAAAACACAAATTTCTTGAACCTTTGAAGATCAATGCCGTCTCGGACACATCCACGTAAAAACAAATTTGAAAGATTGATATGTAACGCTATATATCAAAACTTAAAAAAAAATTATGACATGCCAATTCCCTAGGGAAATTAACATAGGTGCGGGAGTACTCCCCAAAAATTTTAGTGGCGGTGTATCCGATAAAATCCTAACCACTTCTTGATATTTTCTTCGTATTGGCACTCAAATAATATCTTCTCAATTAAGTCCGTAATAATAAGTTACAATGTCTGTCTTGAATTGAAACGCTCAGATCGCTTATAAAATGGTTGTTAAAATGCTTGCTTTGTCAACAACAAAATTTTACTTGTATACGAATAGAACTGTAGAGAGAATTGCAGCAAACAAGAAATAGTTTGACGAAGTCTGCAAAATCACGAGGTCCCTTGCATACTATTGCATAATCAAAGCGCAATTTTTATCACCGTCAATACATTCTACCATGTACCTAAATCTATTAATGGCAATGATTTGAAATTTGAAAGATTATTGATACCGTAGGTAACGTGAGATATCGAAACTAAATAAGAACTGTAATACCTTTGTGGTGACGTAGCGTGAGATAATTATGACAAGTTCATGACATCCCAATACCCTAGGGAAATTAACAATAGGTCCGGGGGTGCTCCTCAAAAAACGCAAAGTTCATGCTATTTTGCTCTGCCATATCGCTCATATTAAAACACAAACTTTTCTGTCCCATTTAACTTTCTTAAAACGTCTCCATTCGTAAAAATACACCGTGAAATTCTCAAACTGCGTTTCCCAAGAAAACGCATCCCTTCTAAAGCAGCTTCAATGGCTTTACGACAAATGATTGAAACTGATAGGTAACGTGAGATATCGAAACTTAAAGAAGGACTTAATACCTTTGCGGTAATGTAATGTGAGATATGACAAGTTCATGACAAGTTCTGACATCCCAATACCCTTGGGAAATTAACAATAGGTCGGGGGGTGCTCCCCAAAAATTTTAGTGGCAGTATGTGACGCCTTTCTTGAAATCCTAACCGGTTTAACCAACCATATCCTCAATGCCCTAATATAGCTTCTATAAAGAAGGGACAAGAAACCCCCCCGGACAAAAGTGCACAAAATTTTGTTAACAACTTTTGTCCCTTTTCGTACTCGACTCCGAAATCTCGCTTAATGCGCATGCGCATTAACGAGATAAAAAGAAAACGGATGTCAAGAACCGCTCTTCTAAAAGCAAGAATGAACTGGAAATATTGCAGATGACGTATCTTTAAGGCTTTTACATTGTAAAAGATTGAAAAATAGTGTGCAGAAAAGAGAAGGTTATTGTTTCCTAGTTGCTATATGTGTTCGGACGGTATCCAGAATTTGGGGTGAAATTAAGGTCTCGGAAATGAACGCTCCACTTAAATAATGTCGCGGAAATTAACGCTCACAAAAATTAACGCGACTTAAAATTCGCGTTAATTTCATGGAGCGTTAATTTCCTATAATAAGGTAAGCCACGTTTGGTATGGTTTCGCGAGCGTTCCACCGATCCATCCGCATAATCTCCATCAAAGTGAGAAAAACATTTGTCGCTTGATTCTTTCTCGTTTTCTGGCTTGAATCTCGCTCGTGTCCGGCCATAAATTTTCGAACGGGATGGCTTGAATATGGTCCGATTCAAGCTCAGTCAAGCCATCCGAATGTCACGACGGTACATATGTCTCCCTCTATTCTTGCTCAATTCTCGTGTGTTTGTCTCGTTCGTGTGTCAGCCGAATCATCGCCATGATTTGATTCTCGCTGATTAGCATGTGCCAGCGTGTTGTGAGCGTGTAGTTCGGTGAAAACTGCAAAAAAGCTTCGAAAGCAGAAGGACGCACGAAAAGCACATGGAAATACACAATGTGAGCAAGGATGAGATGAATGACCTTCAGCAATCTTTTAGACCTTCGACCACCTTCAGCAATCTTTTGAAGGATGAGGTGAATGAACTCGCCACATGAGTTAGTTCATCAAAGTGAGGCAAAATGTAAGCAAGCGCCTCAAAGCGAGGCAAATGTGTGTTGACGACGACGTATCAGTTGCACAGGACACCCAATAATGTACAGAACCCCCAACACAAATTAGGAGTTGCGTTCTCGTACCTCGAATGCAAAAATGCGTCGTGAACTTAAATATTTGAAGAAAACGTGATAAGATAAGATAAGATAAGAACTTTATTAATGTGTCAAAATCGCTAGCATACAAAGTACACTAATTGGGGACACTAATTGGGGACACCTACACTAATTGGGGACACCTAACTACACTGTAACTACAATAATAATCTAATAATGATATAAATCTATCTTTCTGTTTTAACAATTCGAAATTAGCGTTGTTTTCCGCTTTGTAGTCATTGTTACTCAACTGGTGCACTGATTCTTTTTGGAGACAGATCTTTTTGTGAATAAACACGCAAATCTCTCTGCGCTGAAATGTGATCTGCACAGTTTTGACATCAGGTTGTGCTAATTTATTGCTGAAATTTGACCAACTTGTGAAAACACCAGACAGCTCATCCGATGAATAAAATGACCCATTCCGTTTTATAAATCCAAATCGAATGATAAAACTCCAAAACATCAATTTGTTCAAAGAACTTTTTGAATGTTTGGCAGTATTTATCCAAAGCTGATGACCGAATGGTCAGAAACTACATCTGTATTAAATACAAGTACTATTCTACATCTCCAAACGGCTGGGAAAGCGGCAGTGCGGGAAGAATACAAGTAAACACGATTACTGATTTCCCGCCGTCGCTTTCACTTGGAGAAAAAATAATTTGTTGCATGAGAACAATCTTGCAATTTATCATCATAACAATGTGTGACCAAAAGCGCTGTGACACCAGCAAGATGAAAATAATGTTTCCTGGGAATATTTACATAACGCCGTTCAAAGGCACAATTTAGGCCCGAATTAAGGCACAATTTAGGCACAACTTAGGCACAGCTTAGGCACTGCTTAGGCACAGCTTAGGCATGAAAAAAGGCTAGACATGTATGCACACTTCATGCACAACTTTTGCACACTTTATGCACAACTTGTTCGTGCCAAGGCACACTGTAGAATCCGTAATTCGATCCTACGTACAACGAAACGTATTTTTATGTGAAATAAACGCTGTCTAACCGTGAAAATTGGATTGTAGTTTGAGTATGAATTTTCCAAATTGAAAATTGTTACCCCAGGAAATAAGCTGAACTTATGAGCACTTCAAAAGTCTTTTTGTTTTTTGACATAAGAAACGGAGCTAAAACCAAATCGATTTTGAAAATTTTTGACCAGGCTGTTTTTGTAGGTACGTAATATTAGGTTACCTTGCTGCAAATTGCTATAAATGTGTTATTTTTTGATCATTTAAAGTCATTCTTAAAATACATAATCCTCATTAGCTATTAACTTTAATTGCAAAAGAAAAAATGCCTACATGTCATCAAAGCGGAGAAATTATGAATTGTGCCAGGTTAGACTGTAAATGTTACGCATAGTGTCCAAAATGGCCTCATTTTTGGTGACTATTGTAAAATTTTCTGTTTTATTCAACCCTATATGCAAAACTAAAATTGTTCACAGAGAAGATATTAATGACCTTTAGTTTTTTTTACCAAATTTCAACCTAAACTGAATTTTAATAATTTCAGAAGAGCTAAATTAAGTGTGAATTTTAGCCATGTACACCAGTAGCGTGCGCCAAGCCAGCACAATAAACAGTACCACAGGAAAGTACTGCTCAATAACTTTCATTTGAATGGTCACACTTTTATGGAAGCCGATAAGGGTCACACATTGTCGCTTCCACATTGTCGCTTCCACGTTGTCGCTTCCACATTGTCGCTTCCACGTTGTCGCTTCCACGTTGTCGCTTCCACGTTGTCGCTTCCATTCCTTGGGGGACATATTCTATTACAATGTGAGAGGGGAGAGGGGGTGTGGGGGAAACTTCAAGAATTTATAAGAGGTTTCTTACACTTTGTTAGTTTGTTATTTTTAACTCCCCCCCTGTAATATATTTTTCCACGTTGTCGCTTCCACGTTGTCGCTTCCAAGTTGTCGCTTCCAAGTTGTCGCTTCCACGTTGTCGCTTCCACGTTGTCGCTTCCATGTTGTCGCTTCCACGTTGTCGCTTCCATGTTGTCGCTTCCACGTTGTCGCTTCCACGTTGTCGCTTCCACGTTGTCCCTTACATGTAGATTTGCTTCTTGTGCCATCGCATGTCTTGTATTTTTATGATGTTTCTGAACTTACTAGCTTTGTTTTACAGCTGGACAAGAAAGATACCGGACGATAACAACAGCATATTACCGCGGAGCGATGGGATTTATTCTGATGTATGACATTACAAACGAAGAGTCGTTTCAAGCGGTACAAGATTGGTAAGATTTCGTGTTCCTTAATGCACTTATTCTTGGCGATCATATTATATGTATTAGCTGCCATGGTTTTCTCTTGTCACGAATTTTGTACGAATCTCAGAGCTTAAATTCCCAATTATTTTCTGATCGAAAATAAACTTTGTGACAAGTAAACCATTTCATTCCCATTTCTTGTGATCGATTCAGTTTAAGTAACAAGCGGAAATTCTTAAGACCAAAATATTTTTCTTCAGGCTTTGTGTCAATGACAATGCCTCATTTAATATCAACATAATAAAATCAGTCTTGAGCAAAACAAGTTTTTTCTTGAATAGTTTGAAGGCTGTCGTCACCTATTTCCTTGCAACAGTTGTTGAAATAATTCGAAGAATGTTATTGGTATTCAATCTTTACATTTCAGCGTTTAACGTTTATTCGTGATCTGATCTTTCGAGCTACCTACACATCAGTGTAAACATTTGCTGTGTTTGTGCTTTTTTTTAAAACTATTTTCACCTCGGCACTTATCCTTTTTCTTACTCTTCCCTGCCTTGAATATCCTTATTTTCTCACAAATTGGAGAAATTTTGTGTGGGGGAAGGAATTGTTTTGTTCGTCAAGATTTCCAAGATCGACAATTAAAATCAACATGAGTGTGCTTGGAATGTGCCTTCGAGATTTTATGCATTGCTTTTCACAAATCTTCTGAACGAAAGCTTCACTCCATAATAGATTGTGATGAAAGTTGTGATAGAAAGTTGGCTAGCAGTGTATATGTACATGTAAGCTTGTATAAGCTAATTGCTAAATTTAGTTCGGACTTTCAAAGGTGTACATTTTAATAAAGTTGCAGACAAGTTCTAATGCAAACAATTGGTTAATTTTTTTGGGATTGGGAAAAAGTAAACAAGTAAAGATTATTTTTTAATTATTTCTTCTCCTTCATAAACTTCATAACTACGTATAAAGCAACAGATTATGTGGATAATGTTCATACAATCGTCATTTGAAAGCCCTGATCAATAAATGATTTTTAAAGAAATGCAAATTTAATGCATACAAAGGTTTAAGTGCTCATATATTCAGCTTAAAGTTGTTATAAATTTTAAGTCAGATTTGGCAAGAAAAATTACTGACAAGTAAAAATTCATACACATGCAGTCTTATTACAATAAATTGTTTATTTGTAATAGTTATGACAGGCACTCCCCCCCCCCCCCCCCCCTCGGAAAAAAAAAAACTGGGAATTTCGACAACATTTTTCTCAGCATCAGAAGGGTGTAATACAGTCTCATATTTGCCCTTGTCTTGGTGCATATTCATTCTTGTGGTATACCAAAAGCTGACATTCAAAATGAAAAGCAAATAAGATTGAAAGATTTGTGGGAAAAGGTTGCATTATTTGGATGTTGCTATTGTCTTATATTGTGTCTAGATGTCTCTTTTTTCCTTCCTGTTTTGTAACACATCACTTTTGTTTAGGATATAGTTTACAAACACTAGTGAGGAACAGCTGACAGAAATAGAATAAGGCAAAAGACTACAAAGGCTTATAAATACAATGTAATGATATTTCCATATCATTTTCAGTGAGAATTTTCTGAAAAATAGAACTACAATATAAATTTTGTCACTTAAATTGGATCTGTTTCAATTATCATGGTTCGTACAATCTTGAAAAGGTCTTGAATTTTAGCAGTCGTCTTGAAAAGTCCTTAATTTGGTTAAGGTCCTTGAAAAGTACATGTACGTGATTTCTTTATTAGGTCTTGCAAAGTCCTTGAAATTTAGGACTTTGTGTATGCCCTATCACTTTTCTGATAAATTAAATAATTTTGCTACAAAAAAATGGGCACCAGCGACGTTGAAAATCTGAAAATGACTAGCGAAAATGTCGGCATAATACGTGAATGCGTACATGAAGCAAATTTGTAATCTTTGCCTCAATTTCATGCACCAGGGGATAAAGAGTTTCGATTTCGTAAATAAAACGTAGTCCTTGAAAACTATTTTTTGTCCTTGAAAAGTCCTTGAATTTTATTTGTCTGAAGTTGTACGAACCATGATTATGTATTTGTGACAAGACAGACTAAAGTGATTTTTCATGCCAAAAATGCAAGAGATTTCAGCAAAAATGCCAAGGACACATGACAGTCAAATTTTCTTTCTTGGAGCCCTTCAATAACAAGTTTTGTTCTTTTTTATTCTAATCTATACCCCCATTATAGCAGAATTTTATGGTTTGCACTAGCCAATTTGACTAAGGGCATCCCCTTTTTTCTCTGTTTACTGTAGAATGCATTTCCTAATTTTTGGTCGGTCGGATTAAAAAAAAACAACCCCTTAAAAAAATCAGGAGCAATCTGGAACTAGGAGGCCCGGTACCTAAGCACGCTGGCAATGGAGGAAGAAAAGATCGATGAGCCACCAACACTTCTTTGCGATCTGCCAGCATAACTTTTTTTTAAATGCAAAAACATGGGTCGGTCGGACCACGGTAAACGGAAAAAAAAGGGGACAGCCTAACATAAAATAAAAATACATAATCTACTGGTCAGATACGAATTCCTTTTACGTGTAGTCTATCTTGCTGTCAGTCTCGACAGTAGTCTATTTAAGTTGTGACTGTTACAGTAAATTAAAAATACTGATAAACCAGTCATGACAACTGAACTTGTTCGTAATGATGATTACAGTACATGTTCTTTTCCTGACAAATGAAAAGTAGTTCAGACAAGTTGCACCACTGTATGAAGGCAGACCACATAATGACACAAACAACTACCGTCCAATATCAGTTTTAACAGTTTTGTCAAAAATGCTCAAAAAACACATAAATGTAATGCTAGCTCTCTCAAGCCACGGCTACACAAGCGATTTTTTGCTTCCTCAGGTGTCGCAACTTTTGAAACGTTGTGTTGCCAGTGCACGGTAAAAATCACACGTGTAGCCACCCATGAACGTGCAACACAACAGCTAAAAAAATTTCAGAAAAAAATTGCAAGAGTTGAATATTCCATGACAAAATTGCAGACATTGTCACTCTTGGAGCCACTCTACAACTTTTTTCTTGCAAGTGTAGCTGCAGCTTTACATGTACTTATGTGACAACACTGTAATCATTGAAGGCTAACAGTTACTTCCTTTTTGTCTCTTAAAAGGTCAACTCAGGTAAAGACTTACTCCTGGTCCAATGCTCAGGTAATACTTGTCGGCAACAAGTGCGACATGGAGGAAGACAGGGTTGTGACCTATGAAAGGGGAAAGCAACTGGCTGACCAACTTGGGCTAGAATTCTTTGAAACCAGTGCCAAGGACAACATCAATGTAAAAGAGGTGTTTGAGCGACTGGTCGACATCATCTGCGACAAGATGTCCGAAAGTCTAGATTCCGATCCTACAATTGTCAGTGGTCAGAAGCCAGGGACTACAAAATTATCTGACAAGCCTCCACAGCAACAGGATAGTGGCTGTGCTTGTTAATACATTTTATTAAATTATTTTTGGCCACTAGAATTGAATTTACCAAGCCTGTGTGCAAATGTCTCCTGTTTCCTTTCTGTGTCAGAAACCGTGGGTACGTTTGTTAGAGTCCTGTGTTAGAGATTGTTTTTCAGTTGTGAAATGTTCTGGTCATTTGAAATGCGACTGAGATTCAAAATTTATTCCTCGCAGTTTAATTTTACTGACTGCATGATTGACCACTTGTTAAGAGTAAGTCGCCTCTAGTTCAAATCTCATTCATTCTTACATGTTCATGTAGCTAGTGGTTGTCATAGTATAACTAAGCAAAAATTAATTTAAATTAAAAAGTCATTAACACAGTATTTTTTTATAAAACATAACTGATTTTTCCGAAAGAAAGAAAGGAAAGAACAACTCTTTTCCACAGTGGTTGGTTTGAAGCATTAATTTTGTTTCCCATAATAATTATTTATTTTCATGACACATTTCAAATAATCCCAGCTCTTAAGGGCTTCAAAAAAGTATCATGTTCTTGTTGAGGGATGCAGCACTTATTCAAAGGCAGCACTTTCAGTGCTGATATTAATATTCATCCTCTTATGTGCGGCACCTAAACATGGGTGGAGCTTATTCAGGAAGGGGGGGGGGGGGGGAGCAGGGCTTTTTGTGAGTTAATATACCGGTAGTAGCTCATAAGCAAAAACTTACCTGGAATAATTGTGTTTGTAGGTAGCTTTTTCTAATGCAATGTGGAAATTACATTTTGTGGGCATCTGCATACAGGCTTGGATGTGTAATTATTTTTCATTTTAAAATTGCAGGACTGTTTCTGTATTTCCCTGGGTCTATATTAATTGCAGCTTGCTCTGTTAGCAGCGCATACATGTAAATGCCATTTAGTTACCTTTGAGTACTGTACATCTTCACTTTCATTCAATTTTGCCACTTACATGTATGTATACTCCTAAGGTATTTTTAACCGTTTCACTCCCAGAGTCATTATTACGAAGACGTGTAGTGTAGTTCTGATTAACTTTTGAGTCTATAGACAAAATCTTTTGGAGTGACCATTCAAATGAAACCTCTTCAGCAGTACTTTTGCATGATACCATTTTGTTTTTCAATATTTTACAAAATATGAAAGTTTAGGATTTTTCTTGAATTTTGATTTTTGGCTCTCTTGGGAGTTAAAGGGTTAAGCCATGCCACCTTCACCCTTCAATAGACCATTTTACAGTTGTCTTCTTAGTGTCCTGGCCTTTGAGTGGAACCGAGGTTGAAGTTGACCTTGTCATGATACAGACCTTGGAGCTTTTCAGATGTAAATTTACCTAGTTAGCATGAGAACAGCATTATTAACATATGAAAGGCAGAAAGGTTTGTATCAAAGCAAGGTCACCTCCAGTCTCACTTCCACTCAAAGGCAAGGTCACCAAGCACACAACTGTAAAATGGACTATTCCCTCAATCATAGGTAAGCAAAATTTTCAATTTTTACCATTTCACTCCTTCACCATTTTCAGCTGTAGTTTCAGCAATTCAAGCTGTTAAAGACCCAGCATTGTCCATTATGCTTCACACACCTCTTAACAATAGACGATAACAGAGGTGCGTGAAGCATAATGGACAATACTGGGTCTTTAAATCTTTGGATGAAATCCTACAGTGTTACCAATGATTTACATGTACATGTAAATGAAAGCTCTTGAACTTAAAAAAAGTTATTTTTCATTATTTTATCGAAACAGTTGTCTGGAATTTCACAATCTGCCCATGCGCCATTGTGAAAGTGACATAATCACTAGTGCTGATAAATCATTTTGTAGTCTATTCATCCATAAACTATGAGACCATTTTCTGTCTTTGTTTCATTTGTTGTCAGCAAATGAAATTTTTGGCATAATTTGGATTTGGCTGGTTCTGACAAATGAAGTAAGTTACCTTGCAAACTCTTTAAAAGGTTTATTTCATGATTTTTTCTGGTCTAAAACTACACATCCGATCATACCACAGGTAATAAAATGTGAAATGATAATTCTTTGTTATTCTGGACTAAAACCAGTGGCTGCAAAAAAAATAATCAATTTTGGGCTGTTTTGATGAAGTCTAGGTTTACTGCGCCTTTCAATAATATGCGGAATCTGAAATTCAAATCTCCACCAACGGTTGCGTTATTCCCTGCTGTCAATCATAATTAATACGAAAGCTAACAGACCATGTAAAAAAGACACAAACAAAATGGATCGAAATCTAGCAATCATAATGCATGGATGTGACCTTTTGAACTCATTGAAGGGAGGATATGTTCCCAGAGATGTAAGCTAAGATGATTGACAACAGCGTAAAACGCAAATTTTGAGTTGGCTTTTGAATTTCAGATATCGCATGTTATCGACAGGTGCAGTAACCATTTAGAAGAAATGTTGTTTGGTGCATACTTTTCTGTGTACAGTGTACTCTTTTTGAACAATCATCCTCGTAAGTGACCACCAACCCCTCCCCCCAGCAAACAACCCCCCCCCCCCCCAGCAACCATCTTTATGTAATAGATTTTGAGAGATTTCTCTTCAAAATGCTGTACAGTGGAACCTACCATAAACAGACACCATTGGGGTCAGACAAATGTCTGCTCAAGAGAGGTGTCCACCTATGGGAGGTTAAAGGGGCATTGTCACACAGATTTTGCTGTGTTTTTGTCAAAATACGCTAAATATATGATAAAGTACGTTTGCTCAAACATGAAATTGTTTTTAGATAAGAACACCAAGAAGATAATATCAAGTGATTTTTTCAAAGAAGAACAAACCATAAGTTTTTCTGCGATTTTTCCACGACCCTTGGGAGGAACTTGAAAAAATTGGCCAGTTTTTTCAAGTTGCAATCCATTTCCATCCTGGCCATCCGCAGCCAAAGATAACGAATACCAGTTTCTGTGCACTGATAGAGTATTTGTTAACAAAACTGGACCATTATTTGTAGGTTTCCATTGAAACAAATATGCTTATTGGCTTTTCAAATTGATACTAAAAATGGGTGACAGTGTCCTTTAAATATGTAGTGTTTGTATGTGGCTGGGACCAAACTAAGTGTCTGCTTATCTGAGGTCTTCGTTAGTGGAGGTTTGACAAACAAACAACATTAGACGGGGAGAGGAGGGAGTTGAGTGCGAGCGACCTCTGGCCGTCTGAGCCACGACAACACTAATACATTTTCTTGTGGTTATTCCATTTCTTAAATTTAAAAAAATGTAGATTTATTTAACCTTATTTGCAACTTAAACTTCAGATGTAAGTTATTAGACATATAAATATAAGTTGTATTAAATAATTATTGAATTCATGTGGGCTTCAAATAAGGGTCTTACGAGTTAAATTCAGATCTACCCACGTAGCAAATAATTTATTTTTGTGGTCAGATTATTTTGACCGTTGTCCTCAGTAAAAAATTAATGCTTTGAAGGATTATAATATTATTCAATATTATCCATGTAACATGTAGTGTAACAGTATATTAGAACTGAAGTAGTGTATTGATTCAATTGATGGCCAGCTTTCTGGTCAGACGGTGTTGCTGTCACTAATAAAATCCAGTACTGAAAAATGCCCTCTATTTGCTACAATTATAGTTGAGCAAGACACAAGCGATATTTGGTGACAAAGTTTTGCCGTTAAAACTACGTTGTTGCCAAGGGCAACTTGCTACATCTCCAACGGTAACGCGTTTTGTTACTGATGACGTCCAATGACAGACAAGTTATCGTTGGAAACGTAGCAAGTTGCCCTTGACAACAACATAGTTTTAACGGCAAATCTTGTCACCAAACATCGCTCGTGCCTTGCTCAACTGATAATCGTAGTATGCTAGAAATTATTGTTGTGATTTTTGAACAATTTTAAGTCAAACCAGACCAAACTTACAAGTAGATAGAGAGTAAGCTGGCAGATTTTCCTTCAAATTCTTCGACTGTGAGCAGTGTCATTTTTCCTTTAGATAGTCAAGCGAGCACTGCACAATCTACAAGCAGTGAGCAGCAAAGGTGCAAGGAACTAATAGAGCATTTTCACTCACATGACCTTCAGTCCCGTGGGACTCGAATGACAAAGGCCATGGCAGCCATGTTGGTGTTCCTAACAAAAGAAGTTAATTAAAATTCTTTTGTACGGGAACACCAATATGGCGGCTATGACGTCAAGTGAAAATGCTCTATAAGGGCACAAGCTCATAGATTGTGCACTTACACACTGACTAAAAGAAAAAAAAGAGATTCCTCGCAGTCTACAAAGTTGTTGGAGCTAGGGTGGTGCAATTAATGAGCAGCAAGATGCTTATGTTTTTCTTGCACCTCGCTGGGTCCACTATTCTCACTGCATAATTATCTCAAAGCGGAGGTTTAGTAATCTCTTTGCATCCTCCCATGATTGTGCACGCTTGAAGTAGTAGTAATGCTATCTTTGAAGACAAATAACGACACTGCTGCTTTAGCCTTCTGTGACCTTGGGACTTCCTAAGCCCATAGTCTCCTCACTCAGGTACCATGGACATCCTACCTCCTTTTGTCTCATGCCCCCTCCCTGCCAACATCAGGCTCTTTATTTCATGTTATAGCATTTTCACTTCCTCCTCCCTCCCCATCAGATGATTTGGACCTCAGTCCTTATATTTCAACCTCCTTTCCTGTTTTCAAGGCAAAAAAAAAAAAACAGAATTCAGGTATCAGGTTTATTGGTTCTGTAAAAAACAGATGAAATACACAAGCAGGCAGCAAGTAAGTTCAAATAGAATCAGACCAGAAATGGTTAGAAAAAACCCACCCCCTTCGGCTCATAGCCTGAATTCATTTTATAATTCACGATTTTAAATTAAAAAGTGTGATTTTCATGCTCCATCTCAGAACAACCATTCACTTTTTACTCTGTCAGGTTGTTTCCCTATTTCATACCAAACTGACTTAACCCCCCAGGGGGTACTCCCCAAAAATACCAATACGAGCATCCTCTGCTGTACGGGTATGTGCCACCCAACGGGGTCGTGATTTTGGGGTATTCATTTTAGAGACGTTTTCTAGAACGGGGTATAATATTTCGAACGCACGAAAGCTTCAAATTATCAGCAGCCATCTTTCTAGAACGGGGTATTAAAAATTGATCGATTTCAAGAACAGGGTATCATTTTGAGTGCAAATTCTTTTTAAAACGGGTTCTCTATTTTCGAATTGTCCATAATACACTTTGTTTGTCCCCCAAATTTTGCATAAACTATTGTTTGTAAGTGCTCTTGGGAGGACTGTATATTCCCAAGAGCATTTCAATGCAAAATTTTGGGGGCAAACAAAGTGTATTTATATGGGCAATTCGAAAAATTATTAAAAATAGAGAATGGCTGAGACACCAGCGATGTCCAAAAGCAAAGTCAAGGATTTCATTGTCATTAATTGTAATCCTTTTGTAATTTTTATGATTTATCAATTTATTCAATTTTTGGAGATAGTAGCGTCATTTCCGTATTGTAGCAGTGGCGGCTTGCTTGGGTAACCTGTGGACAGGACGAAATTGCAACAGGACGCAGTTTTGGAGGAGAGTAGACTGGGAATGAAAATCAACGCAAAGGTTCCTGGGAAGGTTGTTTGGCGGGAAGGACGAGCGCCATTTTACAAATTTCTAACTGATGTTGTCGTTTCGTTGTATTTTGTAATCGCGCTCGTTTTCCAAAATGTACATCAAACAGGTCGTTATAGACGGATTTAAATCGTATGCTCAGAGGACGACCGTTTCTGGATTCGATCCCCAGTTTAACGCCATTACAGGCTTGAACGGCAGTGGTAAATCGAACATACTGGACTCGATTTGTTTCTTGCTTGGAATTTCGAACTTATCTCAGGTAAACCTAGTGTTTTCTTTGCGTTTGTTTCATAGTTTAGGAAGATCTTGATTCAACAATTACTGAACTATTTCGTTCGACCTGACTTTCGATTTCAAACCGAGCAGATCTAGATAATGCTGATGTACATTGCATTCAATTAAAGCCAGCTACATTGCATAAAATGGTTTTACGCTTAGCTCACAATCAATCACATTGCATTCAAGCCAGCTACAGTGCATAAAATGGTTTCTCGCTTAGCTTACAAGCAATCACAGATAATTGAATGCGACGATCTCTACAAATACAAATTTTGTGACCACGGCCACCCACTATGAATCGAAATCTACATGTATTTGCACACGAGGGACTTAACATTTTGTTTTAAGCTTTAATATAAGCTTAATTTAAAAATATCTTTTATAAATATAAGTAAAACTTACTGTACGTTTTGCATGAATTATGTCATTTTAAATTTGTAAAGCTCATTAATTATAATAGCATCTAAGTCTATATTTTTAAATTTATACACAAATCTGCACAGGTGCGAGCCAGCAGTTTACAAGAGCTTGTGTACAAGGGTGGACAGGCAGGAGTTACTAAGGCAACTGTAACAATTACCTTTGACAATACTGACAAGAAGCAAAGCCCATTGGGATACGAAACGTTTGATGAAATCACAGTCTCTAGGCAGGTAAGAGCATTTTCAAGTGAAAGATAATCCAATTTGTCATTAATTTGTCACAAGCTACATGTAGTTAATGTATGTGAAATTGATCACAATGTCAATTATTTGCCTATCATGCACAGTTAAGGTATATATTCATTTAGCAAATCAAGGGATTGAAAAACAGTGAACGAATATGATCGTCAATTGATATTTTGATATTACATGTAAGCACAGTGGTCAAGTTTGCTTTTATCAACTGTAGTAATTGATAGGGGCAGTACACAGCTCTTACAAGATCTTCTCTGATTTGCTGAGAAAACAATAGAACAAACAACACAACAATGGACCCTAGCCCTGAAAACAATAGAGCTGCGTGATACCCAGGTCCAATCAAATTAGAGGTTGTTACATGTAAGAGCTGTATGGTATCTGAATTGATAAGGTACATGTAAATTGGCCTACATAAAGATATACAAATTCAAAAGCTGATGTTTAAAATGCTTACATGTACATGTAACCCTTTGTCAGAGTGAATCAAAATGTCAGCTTCGGAATGCTAGCGCACGAAATGTCAGCTTTTGAATCTCTTTACGGTGGCCTATTTACCTTATTAACTCAGTTGATCAATCCAATGTTCGTGTTTCAATACCCCACCGTCACAACACCACTGACAGTTTCTTTAGAAACCAACCCTTTATTGAACAGTCATCAAGTAGTGTTTAGCATTTCCAACTTTCATCCAGAAGGGCTTGTTTCCTAAGACAATAAACTTTACTCCACAATGTCTCTCCACCCTGGTGTATCAATGCCTAACAGCAAATTAACAAGGTGCTAGGGGTGGTGCTGTTGTGGGTCACTTTACTCAAGATGACTTTGCCATTTCTTTTACTCATTGTCATGTGATCTGGATTGGTTTTCACTGCACGTGCACCGCAGTTAATGCGACCTCAGCACCTTCTATAAAATGCAGAGAGGGCTCAACAGTTTAACATCTCCTTCCCTGCCGAGCTCACTTCCTCAAGAGCATACAGTTACACAAGAGGAAGTCATGACTTTAAAATGAAACCTCATTGAGCCACAGTTAATGCTTATAAGTTCTCTTTTTTTTTGTAAGAACTATCCCAGAATGGAATGCCTTGCCATTTGTAGCTACTGTAAAGCTGGCTCATACACAGCCTTTTACTTAGAAGTGTCAACGCTCTGTTATATCAGTGACACAGCCTTTCCCCTTTTGCGACCGCTGGCCATTCCATTGCCAAATTACACTGTTGTTCTCACTATAGGCAATTAATAGTAACAATTTGAGATTAAAAGATGTGCATAAACAAATAATCATCCATTACTGTGGGTGTTTCTTGGTGTTGCAGAAGCCGTTGTTGGTTAGCTTTTGTGTTGTGGTGTGGGTATTGTTCGGTGTCTTTTGAATCTTTTGTATTACGTCATTTGGTGCACCATCTGCAACACCAAGAAACTACCATTACTGTAGTTATTATAAATTTTATTTATATTACTGAATGATTATACATGTATGTACTGTATATATGAACAATAGTTTAAAAAAAAATTAAATAATTTTTAATGCATAAATTTCAGGTTGTCATTGGAGGCAGAAACAAGTATCTGATCAATGGATGTAATGCCAACAACACCAGAGTTCAGGACTTGTTTCGCTCAGTTCAGCTCAATGTCAATAATCCTCACTTTCTTATCATGCAGGTTAGTTCTGAAGGAGTTTCACGTTATTAAATCAGATTATTATTAATAATATTTAAGTGTGCGCATCAAAAAAACTCCATTCACTTAACAATGTCAAAAAAAAATACTATACATACAAAAACTAAACATAATCATGTTAAGATTATTGTTAAATCGTGACTCAAAATGTTCCTAAATAAAAAGTTTAAGTGCTGTCTAATCACAATGTTTAAGCGTCTTTGTCAAAGTGGAGTTAAATGTGGTAATTTACTGTATTTCTCCTTTAAAACAATGAAACACTTGCAGTGTAAATTATGTCATCCATGTCAACCCTGCTTATATGGACACTCTGTAATATGGACAGTCTCTGTAGTCGCTCTGGTGTCTGTATTAACAGGGTTTGACTGTATTTTTCAAACTGTTCGGGAGAGAGTTCCACAGTGTTGGTCCAAATTAAGAAGGAGGACATTGACTGTATGCAACATACAGTAGTTCACAGTTGGAGTCATTAGGTGTCTATTAATTTTTATAGTTATATCTTGATGGTGTTTGAAACCACTGAATAGCATTGGTTAGATTTTGAGTACTGTACAGCCAGCCTCACTTTGGCTCTTA
This sequence comes from Cladopsammia gracilis, assembly GCA_022457155.1. Classification (NCBI taxonomy): domain Eukaryota; kingdom Metazoa; phylum Cnidaria; class Anthozoa; order Scleractinia; family Dendrophylliidae; genus Cladopsammia; species Cladopsammia gracilis. Next base: position 753,938 of record JAJGOT010000219.1, read on the forward strand.
TGTGATAGGTCTCTTAGTGGCCCCCATTTTCTCCAACTGTCCAACTGAAGCACCTTTCCCTCAGTCAGGTCCCTGCCATTGCTGCAGAGGCCAGAACACACATGTACATGTACATGTACATGTATAGCCTTCCTCCCCTTGCCTTCCCCCAGGATTCGAAATTAACACTCGCAAACACGCAAAATACGAGTGGTTTTTGGAAGATGCGAGGCAAAAAATATCCTCCAGCAAACATTTGCGAGTAAGTATTTCTCTAATAAAATTTGGAGTGAACGTTCTTGGAGAATGTCGTGGTGGTTTTTTTTTTGTTAGCCACTTGCCAGCAGCTTTACACGGAAGCTATGCGCTTTTATCTGTGCATTCACATTTTGTTGGAATCAGCAACGTGACAGAAGAGAATGAATTTCCCGCTTTGTGAGTCGCTTTTGTTGTAGATGTCTAAAATAACCGCGCTTTTCAAGAGGACCTCGACCTCTTAAGACTACGGGTAATGGACGGACGATGACGTCTTGCCCGACAACCCGGAGCCGCCAAAGAAAAAACAGGACAATGGCAAAGAAGACCACAAAATAAACAGTATACTATTTAAGTATTTCTATCTTATTTTCAGAGTCATCAAAGGCAAAAAGACTGCAAAAAAATAGCTAGTGACCTTACTAGTTTCGCTAGTAGAAAAAATCTTACTAGCAAAACTTTGCTAGTGGACTAAAAAATCAAATTGGACCCCTGTCCCCAGCCTAAAACCTGTCATCATTGGTAGCAATTCGAACATTACATGTAACTTTGCCTAAATTTCATTTAGCCACATTTAATAATCCCTGATAAGCCATCTCTAGCTGCTATGGCAGCACTACTTTAACAGAGTTGCCTATACAATGTACTTTCGCCACAGCCCTTAGCATGGGTGTTAGTACACAAGGTTCTTGTTTAACCCGATTCAGTGTAACTTGTTATTTATTTATTTACTATTTATTTTTTTTGTTTGTTCCTTCTGTTTTTCAGGGCAGAATCACAAAAGTACTAAACATGAAACCACCTGAAGTAAGTTTACAATGTACTTAATACAGGACTTAATACTTAGTTTGATTAGTTAAAAACTATACAGTGAAGTCTACAATAAGGCAGATATATTTACATGTACCTTAGCAAGGTGTCTGCCTTAGAGCGGTGTCTGCCTCAGAGAGGTGTCTGCCTTAGAGCGGTGTCTGCCTCAGAGAGGTGTCTGCCTTAGAGCGGTGTCTGCCTCAGAGAGGTGTCTGCCTTAGACTGGTTTCTGCCTTAGATGTCCGCCAAAGAGCAGGGTTTTCGGTAACATTTTAAAGTACCGGATTCATTGGTGGAACAAACGGACTTGGGTGATTTATTTACACTTGAGAACATTACATGTACATGAAATCCCTGAAAGAGAGGTGCCAACTTAGAAAGGAGTCAGCCTTAGAGAGCTGTCAGCTTTAGAAAGGTGTCAGCCTTAGAGAGGTATCAGCCTTAGAGAGCTGTCTGCCTTAGAGAGCTGTCTGCCTTAGAGAGCAGTCCGCCGTAGAGAGCTGTCTGCCTAAGAGAGCTGTCTGCCTTAGAGAGCTAATTGATATAACCTGATACTAGTTTGTTTCACCAGTTTGATTGTTAATGTTGGGGCTAGTCAAATGTGTAGAAATTTGCAGTTTAAAGTGCCTATAACGATTTTTTTTTTTATTTTCTTATCTAAATCTACACGTTACCGGTACGTTATGAATGTCTGCGAAAAATTTTTTTGATTTCGGGAAAACGTGAATTTTTTAATGATTTTTTAAAGTCTTTTAAATTTGCCGCCATTTTGGTCCACCATTCGCATTAGTCTCCTCTCGGTCCCTCTCGGTTAACAAAGGATCCGCGACGTAGATAAGGGAACACGTGACTTCAAACAAAGAAACTTGTGACTTCAAACAAAGGAACTGTGACGTAGATTAAGGAACATGTGAGCCCGTTGGCCTTGTTAACAGCGGGACGGGTATACCGCAAAAAAATAGGATTTTGAAGATTTGAAATATTCGTAAAAAATTCGCGTTTTCTGCAAAGCGCGAAATTGTTTCACAGAGGTTTCTTGTGTGATGTTTACATTCAGATAAGAAAATAAAAAAATAAACGTTATGGGCACTTTGAGAGGTATTTTGAGAGGCATTTTTAACTGCATGTATACGTTTTCAAGAGACGTGCGAGATAATGCAGTCAACATGGCCACACATTGTACATGTATGTTTCTGAGAATGATTATGTTTATGTTTTTAGATTTTGTCAATGATTGAGGAAGCAGCAGGGACTAGAATGTATGAGAGTAAAAAGCAGTCTGCACAACGAACTATCGAGAAAAAGGACAGCAAGTTACAGGAGATTGAAACTGTAAGAAAAGCTAGTTGAGAATATTAAATAATAGATTTCAACTTGAATTTATTGAAAGAATTAGCTCTAAATTCAGTTGGAAAACTACATTGTAACAGTACCAAAGGAAAGTACTGCTCAGTAGCTTTCATTTGATTGGTCGCGCTTTAGGATTTCATCCACAGACTCAAAAGATAGAACCACCTTGAACAGCAAGTAGCCCAATATTAATGTAGCCAGAGCCCAACTTCATCGGCCCAATATTAATGTAGCAAGAGGCCTACATCATTGGCCAAATATTAATGTAGTAGAGCCCAACTTCATTGGCCCAATATTAATGCAGCGAGAGGCCTACATCATTGGCCCAATATTAATGTGGCTGAAGCCCAACTTCATTGGCCCAATATTAATGTAGCCAGAGCCCTACGTCATTGGCCCAATATTAATATATCCAGAGTGCAACTTCATTGGCCCAATATTTATGTAGCCAGAGCCCTACATCATTGGCCCAATATTAATATAGCCAGAGCCCAACTTCATTGACCCAATATTAATGTAGCCAGAGCCCTACATCATTGGCCCAATATTAATATTGCAAGAGCGCAACTTCATTGGCCCAATATTAATATAGCCAGAGCCCAACTTCATTGGCCCAATATTAATGTAGCCAGTGCCCAACTTCATTGGCCCAATATTAATGTAGCAGAGCCCAGCTTCATTGCCCCAATATTAATGTAGCCAGAGCCCTACATCATTGGCCCAATATTAATATAGCCAGAGCCCAACTTCATTGGCCCAATATAAATGCAGCGAGAGGCCTACATCATTGGCCCAATATTAATGTAGCCAGAGCCCTACATCATTGGCCCAATATTAATATAGCCAGAGCGCAACTTCATTGGCCCAATATTTATGTAGCCAGAGCCCTACATCATTGGCCCAATATTAATATAGCCAGAGCCCAACTTCATTGACCCAATATTAATGTAGCCAGAGCCCTACATCATTGGCCCAATATTAATATTGCAAGAGCGCAACTTCATTGGCCCAATATTAATATAGCCAGAGCCCAACTTCATTGACCCAATATTAATATAGCCAGAGCCCTACATCATTGGCCCAATATTAATATAGCCAGAGCGCAACTTCATTGGCCCAATATTAATGCAGCGAGAGGCCTACATCATTGGCCCAGTATTAATGTAGCCAGAGCCCTACATCATTGGCCCAATATTAATGCAGCCAGAGTCCTACATCATTGGCCCAATATTAATGTAGCCAGAGCGCAACTTCATTGGCCCAATATTAATGCAGCCAGAGCCGTACATCATTGGTCCAATATTAATGTAGCAAGAGTCCAGCTTCATTGGCCCAATATTCAGGTAGCCAGAGCCCAACATCATTGGCCCAATATTAATGTAGCCAGAGCCTTACATCATTGGCCCAATATTAATGCAGCCAGAACCCTACAGCATTGGGCCTGGTGCACGCTACTTGTGTACACGAGCGTAACACCGTGCTTATGCACCAATTCACGTTCTGTGAAAGGCACGGATTTCACGCAAAAGCACACGAGAAAAAAAACATAAAAGGCACCGACTAGTCACAGGTTCGGCACGTTTTACAGAATGCTTAGGCACAGTTTACGCCCATTTAGGCACGTGTTTCGGAAACGTTAAATTTAACTCGTCCGAAGGCAGCCAGATTCAGTCCGTAAAAAATATGGTTATCAGCGAGAATCGAAAGTGACAAGTCATAGTAATAATTCGGCTGACACGAGCAAGATAAACAAACGAGAATTGAGCGAGAACAGCAAGACATAATAATAATAATAAAGCATGATAAATGTGACCTTCCACGGGAAAACGTACACTAAACAGTTATCTGTTAAACGGCCTAAAAGCGTTTGATCGCAGTTCGGAAACTGCGTTAAAATGGTTTAGGAAAGCATTAGAAGCGTTGGAAAAACCGTTCGAATTTTCATCCATGCCGTTTGAAGCGTTTATAAAAAAAGCGTACAAAACCTTTTTTCCAGGCCGTTGACGCGTTGAAAGTGTTAGGAAAGTCGTTCAAATTATTCGTTCGGTCCACAGAGTTTAATACTTTACAAAAGTCGTTTGAACAAAACATTTAAACAGCAGTTTTAAGGCTTACCTTCTCTGTAGTTTGATTTGACTTCTTCGTTCTTTGTTCTCGTGAATATTCGACAAAATATCGCCGACATTTCGAGAGTACTCACAGTTTCGCATCGTTCTCATGATAACTCGCACACGAAAATTCGCAAAGCAAATTAAAAAAAGAAGCGAATTTTTAGAAATTTCGCTGAAACGAAACGAAACACCGGTGAACTTTCCTGCCGAAAATACAAAGTGTTGCAGCGCCAGTTCGCTTAAACAAGGATTGTTTGGTATACTAGGAGTAATCGGAGATTAGGGCAGTGCGTTCGGCGGTTGAAAGGGGGGATTTTGTTTTTTCGTTATTGGGATAGATGAATATGTCTATGGCATATTGTCAAATTAAGGGTTATTGTGTACTGTGAAACCTGTATTTACTCTGTGTATGAAGACGATAGGGAAAGTTTGGTAGCAGAAAAACAAATTAAATCCTTTGAAGTTTGTTGTAGTTGTCGGTAAAGAAAAGTGCTTGGCGGTCCCTTGGGAAAAGTGGAAAAAGTGCACCAAATTTGCATATGTCAAAACGGTAATGCGAAATTCGCAAGTATTTATATAAACAGACTATGCGCTTCTACAAATTCTCCGTTTTCTTTGTAGTTTCGCTCGCCAAATTAAGATTACGCTTTTCCAACCTCTCAGCCTTCATTTCCAAGTTTTCCACCGCGCTAAAAAATCACAGAAAGTTTGGAGTGTCTCCGGGAATAAATAAGCCACGTTTGGTATGGTTTCGCGAGCGTTCCACCGATCCATCCGCATAAGGGATGGACCATTAGAAAAGTGATTGGGGGGGGGGGGGGGGGGGGTGGGAACTTTGGGAGAGGGAAGAAAGTTTTTTTGTCCACCTAAGGTGGAAATCTTTTTTTTGTTTTCACTCGATGGCTGGAATATTTTTTTTTTTTTAATACTTTATTTTTTAATTTTCCTTGGGCAGATTTTTTTTTTTTGCAATAATGCGTGGGAATATTTTTTTTTTCTTAATAATTTACTGGGAAAAATTTTTTTTTTGCTTTTGCCCCACCCCCCCCCCCCCCCCATCACTTTTCTAATGGTCCATCCCTAATCTCCATCAAAGTGAGAAAAACATTCGTCGCTTGATTCTTGCTCGTTTTCTGGCTTGAATCGCGCTCGTGTCCGGCCATAAATTTTCGAACGGGATGGCTTGAATATGGTCCGATACAAGCTCAGTCAAGCCATCCGAATGTCACGGCGGTACATATGTCTCCCTCTATTCTTGCTCAATTCTCGTGTGTTTGTCTCGTTCGTGTGTCGGCCGAATCATCGCCATGATTTGATTCTCGCTGATTAGCATATTTTATATGTTTTAGGACACACTAAGCGTGTTGTGCCAGCGTGTTGTGAGCGTGTAGTTCGCCCGGGGGGGGGGGGGGGGGGGTACCCAACAAAGTTTTGTGCGGGGATGCTCCGCCCCGAGGTCCAAACCCTTACCCTTTCATATACCGTTTTTTGACAGAAAAGGTACCCCTTTCATATACCTTTCATTGAAAATTGTACCCCTTTCATATACCTTTCATTGAAAATGGCACCCCTTTCATATAGCCTTTATGTGCGTCTGTTTGGTATATTTTGAAAGGCGCTTTTTATAATACTGAAATGGCAGTTTTCCCCACCTTTTTTTATACTTCAACCGGTGTTTTCCCTACCCTTTCCTATACTTCGTAAAATCCCTACCCTTTCATATACTTCAACTCGTGAAATCCCTACCCTTTCATATACCGCCAGCCTAAAAAAGGTACCCCTTTCGGGCGGAGCATCCCCGTATAGCCCATTATAGGGAGTACCCCCCTCCCCCCCCCCGGGGTAGTTCGGTGAAAACTGCAAAAAAGCTTCGAAAGCAGAAGGATGCACGAAAAGCACATGGAAATACACAATGTGAGCAAGGATGAGATGAATGACCTTCAGCAATCTTTTAGACCTTCGACCACCTTCAGCAATCTTTTGAAGGATGAGGTGAACTCGCCACATGAGTTAGTTCGTCAAACTCAAGCAAAATGTAAGCAAGCGCCTCAAAGCGAGGCAAATGTGTGTTGACAACGACGACGTATCCGTTGCACAGGACACCCAATAATGCACAGAACCCCCAACACAAATTAGGAGTTGCGTTCTCGTACCTCGAACGCAAAAATGCGTTGTGAACTTAAATATTTGAAGAAAACGTGATATAAATCTATCTTTCTGTTTTAACAATTCGAAATCAGCGTTGTTTTCCGCTTTGTAATCATTGTTACTCAACTGGTGCACTGATTCTTTTTGGAGACAGATCTTTTTGTGAATAAACACGCAAATCTCTCCGCGCTGAAATGTGATCTGCACAGTTTTGACATCAGGTTATGCTAATTTATTGCTGAAATTTGACCAACTTGTGAAAACACCAGACAGCTCATCCGATGAATAAAATGACCCATTCCGTTTTGTAAATCCAAGTCGAATGATAAAACTCCAAAACGTCAATTTGTTCGAACAACTTTTTGAATGTTTGGCAGTATTTATCCAAAGCTGATGACCGAATGGTCAGAAACTACATCTGTATTAAATACAAATACTATTCTACATCTCCAAACGGCTGGGAAAGCGGCAGTGCGGGAAGAATACAAGTAAACACGATTACTGATTTCCCGCCATCGCTTTCACTTGGAGAAAAAATAATTCGTTGCATGAGAACAATCTTGCAATTTATCATCATAACAATGTGTGACCAAAAGCGCTGTGACACGAGCAAGATGAAAATAATGTTTCCCGGGAATATTTACATAACGCCGTTCAAAGGCACAATTTAGGCCCGAATTAAGGCACAATTTAGGCACAACTTAGGCACAGCTTAGGCACTGCTTAGGCACAGGTTAGGCATGAAAAAAAGCTAGACATGTATGCACACTTCATGCACAACTTTTGCACACTTTATGCACAACTTGTCCGTGCCAAGGCACACTGTAGAATCCGTAATTCGATCCTACGTACAATGAAACGTATTTTTATGTAAAATAAACGCTGTCTAACCGTGAAAATTGGATTGTAGTTTGAGTATGAATTTTCCAAATTGAAAATTGTTACCCCAGGAAATAAGCTGAACTTATGAGCACTTCAAAAGTCTTTTTGTTTTTTAACATAAGAAACGGAGCTAAAACCAAATCGATTTTGAAAATTTTCGACCAGGCTGTTTTTGTAGGTATGTAATATTAGGTTGCTATAAATTTGTTATTTTTCGATCATTTAAAGTCATTCTTAAAATACATAATGCTCATTAGCTATTAACTTTAATTGCAAAAGAAAAAATGCCTACATATCATCAAAGCGGAGAAATTATGAATTGTGCCAGGTTAGACTGTAAATGTTACGCATAGTGTCCAAAATGGCCTCATTTTTGGTGACTATTGTAAAATTTTCTGTTTTATTCAACCCTATATGCAAAACTAAAATTGTTCACAGAGAAGACATTAATGAACTTTAGTTTTTTTACCAAATCTCAACCTAAACTGAATTTTAATAATTTCAGAAGAGCTAAATTAAGTGTGAATTTTAGCCATGTACACCAGTAGCGTGCACCAAGCCAGCACAATAAACAGTACCACAGGAAAGTACTGCTCAATAACTTTCATTTGAATGGTCACACTTTAGGATTAAATCCACAGGCTCAAAAGTTAGAACCACCTTGTACAGCGTAATAAACACCACCACAGGAAAGTACTGCTCAATAGCTTTCATTTGAATGGTCACACTTTAGGATTTCATCCACAGACTCAAAGTTAGAACCTCCTTGTATGCATAATAAACAGTACCACAGGAAAGTACTGCTCAGTAGCTTTCATATGAATGGTCACACTTTAGGATTTCATCCACAGACTCAAAGTTAGAACCTCCTTGTATTTCACCCTCAAGCCTTGAATGCTGGTAACGTTTTTCTTGTACAATGTATTTGTTCCCAGATTCTAGCTGAAGAAATAACTCCAACTCTGACTAAACTAAAAGAGGTAAATAATCAATTTATTACAGTGTAGTTTACATGCAGTTGGTTTATGATATACATGTACATGTATATATTAGCAATTGAAGGGCTCTGGGCAAGAACGTCCTAAGCACCTTGTTGGAAAATTTTCACTGAAATATTGGATGTTTGGCCTCAAAATGGACTCACTTGCTAAAATTATGACTGGATCATGTAAATATGACTGAAAGGATTTCAACCAGGTCAACAAATCTTCTATCTTTGAATAGAATAAAATTTATCTTGAAAAGGTACATAGGGTGTCCTAAGGCCTAAAACATTTTCTCAAAGATGTGGATTTACAAATGTACTTCCCCATTTTGGATGTGTTCTCAGTCCCTTAACAATAATAAATCATTAATTTGACAAAACTGTGCTTTTAAAGGTCTAAAACATACAATGTTAGTGAAAGTTGCCAAAAACATACCGGTACTTAGAACATTCTTGCCCGCGGAGCCTGTCAATTGAATAATATACATGTACTATTATTATGTAAATTTATTTTGTGTATAATAAATTATTTATTTAACCCTTTAAAGGGAACCTCCATTGTTATAACAAATTGACGTTAAATTGTTGGAAATAAAGTCTAAATTAAAAATTTTTAAAAAGCAGGTGCAAATATAATTTTACAGCTGTAGTGTACAAAAAATGGATATGAATATCGCCTATTTTCGCTTTTAAATTTCCCACGCGCGGCCATTTTGATATATCCATTTTATTTGTACACTAAGATTATATTTGCACCTGCTTTTTAAAATATTTAAATTTCGACTTTATTTCCAACTATTTAACGTCAGTTTGTTTTGACAATGGAGGTTCCCTTTAACTCCTAAGAGTGCCCAAAACCAAACTTACATGTATTCAAGAAAAAATCCCATATTTCATTTTGTAAAATATTGAAAAACAATGGTACCATGCAAAAGTGCTCCCAAGGAGGTTTCATTTGAATGGTCACATCACGGCGTTGCATCATTAGACTCAAAAGTTAGAAAGTCGTGCACAACATGTTGTCTATAATTGAGTCTGAGCGTGAAGGGGTTATACCGTTAAAGATGGTAAAAAAGAATTAATTACATGCATTACATGTATGTATTTGTACTGAATCCTGAAATAATTTAATTTACTTTTTGCAGGAAAGAGCTTCATATCTTGAGTACCAAAAGGTCATGCGTGAAGTGGAACATCTCTCACGACTCTACATAGCTCATCAGTTTGTCACGGCCGAGGTAAAATGAACTTGCATTGTCATACATCTAAGTCCTCCATACATTACACCCACACTAACCCCCCCCCCCCCCGCCCCCCCCTCTCTTGTCCTCCCCCTTCCCCTCCCTCTTCCCCTCCCTTTCCTCCCCCTTCCCCTCCCTTTCCTCCCCTCCCCCCTCCCTTTCCTCCCCCTCCCCCCTCCACTCCTCAATTAACTGTGCTTGCCCAGCTCCCAACATTTTGGCAATCAACTGATCTAGCTATGATTATTCTTGTGTTTTTTTTTTTCTTGCATTGTCATACATCTAAGTCCTCCATACATTGCACCCACACTAACCCCCCCCCCCGCCCCCCTCTTTTATCCTCCCCCTTCCCCTCCCTTTCCTCCCCCTTCCCCTCCCTTTCCTCCCCCTTCCCCCTCCCTTTCCTCCCCCTCCCCCCTCCACTCCTCAATTAACTGTGCTTGCCCAGCTCCCAACATTTTGGCAATCAACTGATCTAGCTATGATTATTCTTGTGTTTTTTTTTTTAGGATCTACAGAAAAGATCTGCAACAGAACTGGAAGAAATGAAGGACAGCATAAAAAAGCTCCAGGACAGATATCAAGAGGTAATATGTTATTAGAAAGGATAATAATTATAATAATAATATTAGTTTGCTGCCAGAGAAATACGGCATTTCTTAATTTATCTTCATCATTTCACGTTCAAGTTCACAAATGTACTTAATCCTCCTAATATACATGTATATGTTGTGGTTCAAATTTTTCCTTGGTTTGAAAATTTTCAATTTCAATTTTATTTTGCCTCTGTCTCAGATTCATAACCATATTCTGAGAAAAAGGAAAACAAAAATCAAACTGGTTTAAAAATTTTCAAACCAAAGAAAAAATTGAACCACAACATAACCCTTTGCGGCCAAGTTTCCTCAAAATTACTCTCTCCGTGGCCAAATAATGCTTATGGCTACTTATGGGTAAGGCGACCATAGTCGCCTTTGGCTGTGAATGGGTTTAAAAGATGGATTCACAGACGATGAATATATTATACTTGTTTACTTTTGATCCAACAGCTTGAAGGGAAGGTAAAAGAAGTCAATGCCATCATTGCTGAGTTGGAAAAGAAAAGGAGTGTTGTAAGTTTATTATTCTTTATTCTTCTTTTCCCTTTCTTACTTCTTCCTTTGTGCAAGCCCCTTTCTCTTATATAATTTCTTAACACTGAAAATATTGTTCTTCCAACAGGAATCAGGAGAAACAATAACCAAGTTGGAAAAAAAATTTGATGAGGTTTCTAAGGTACACATAAGAAAAATATTTTGTCACTCTGTGAGCAGAACATCTTAAAACTCCTCAGAAGGAGAAAAAGAGGCTCTGCTACAATAGTGCTGTTTCTTTGAAGTTGCTTCAGTCCATATTTGTGGACTAGTCACTTTGGTTTTCAGGGGTTTCAATAAGAATTGAAGTAGGTGGCTGGCCAATGTACACCCTGGATCCAGAGGTCCGTTCTCTGAATATCATGAGTGAAAATTGCGCCTCGTTGTTGCGGTTTCGCCGCTCAAACTCACCGTTTTTCACTAAAAAATAAAAACCTCTGGCACTCAGGGTAGCCAATGTATTATAGGTGGCTGTGTCAGGTATTGGGACCATGAGTCCCCATCCCACTAGGGTGGTCTGGTAACCGGTGGTGAGAGGCGAAGTCTGTAACCTGTTGTCAAACAGGTTTTTACAGTACACACAATAATTGCGTGTACTGTTTCGTTGACAAACTGAAGGTCAAGATCTAGCCCACTGTCTGATGAAACACTGAAAAAAGCAAGCACAAGTACAAAGATCAAAATGCTTTGATCCTTGTACTCATGCTTGTGTTTGTCAGTGTTTTTATGGACTCTTGTGCTTGCACTGTGCTTGTGTCGCGAGTAAAAACCAATTTGTGCGGCCTTTCTTTTTCTGCAAGCAGGGTGATGTTTTGTCTGCTTTTAGCATGAACAGTCTCTACAACTAAATTATTTTATCTTTATTTTCCATGGGATTGTTGAGTGATCATTTACATCAAAGATAAAAATTAGCTTTCCCCAGGCGAGTGTCAAATCTTCTTGGGCCAGTAAAAATTGTACGTTTTTGGTGCAGTTCTGAAAGTCACTTGCCAAAATGGCGAGCACTTTCAAGGTGGCTCCCAACAGTTTCCAGCACTTTCCAAGACTTAGATTTTGATGGGTCATTAAAACCACTCTTTATCAGTTGATGCTGCAATCATGATATCAAACGAATGTCCAATGATTGGGGAACACGTTGTTATCATTTTTGTGACACAATAATTATGTTACTATAGCAACAGTATAAAAATGCATGTATGACACCAAAGACAGTCTGGCTTAATAAATTATTATCTGTCATGTCACAAACTACAAAAAAATGTCATTGTTTACATGCACGTGTATGTACTTAGTATCATTAGCATAAAATCAATAATTTTTTTTTTGTTAAATCACATAAATCATGACAATGATTGACTGACAGATTGATGTGAAGGCAAATTCTGATCTGAAACATGTGAAAGATTCCTTGGCAGCTGAGAAGAAAAAGAAAAAGACACTATTAAAAAGCCTTGATGATGTGAGTGTTTTTTTATTTATTAAATTTGCATTTTATTATTTGATTCCTACATGTACCATTAGCCATGGTGTATTGAAAAACAAACAGCAACAGAAGAAAGTACTGCTCAATACATGTACATGTAGCTTTCATTTGAATGGTCACATGGCTTTAGTATTTCATCCACAGACTCAAAAGTTAGAACCACCTTGTACAGCGCAATAAACAGCACCACTGGAAAGTTCTGCTCAGTACCTTTCATTTGAATGGTCACACTTTAGCAGGGCTGTCACTAGGGGCGGGGGGCCGGGGATTTCCCCTGGCTACTATGAGTGTGATCTCCAGCTACTTTCATAGGAAAATAGAAGGAAAATAGAACCAAAAAAACTCCCCAGCTGTTTGATTCCCGCCTACATGTAGTTATTGCATTTACCCAGCAACTTGAAATCTTAGTGACAGCCCTGCTTTAGGATTTCATCCACAGACTCAAAGTTAGAACCACCTTGTACGAGATTGTCTAAATGGCGTGGGTGGGTGGGTCGTGCGTCGTGGGTCGTGGGTCGTGCGTCGTGCGTCGTGGGTCGTGGGTCGTGGGTCGTGGGTCGTGGGTCGTGTTTTTTTTTCAAAGGCCCTCAGGTAAAGGCAATTCGTAATTTCGGTATATACTCCATGGAGCATAATTTCTGTTGTTTAAGCAAGTCAATATATTTGGCAGTGAAAACGGCTCTAAAATCCTTTTGCTTTCATCCGAAGTTGTTTATTTATGTTGTTAACCACATCCTTGTTATCATGGTTCACACCATTTTAGTTGATATGAAAGACCGAACGATTTCTTCGACCATGTGGTCGAGTTTGGCCTTTGTCAAATCATACTAAGACTATCTTATTGCGCTTACCAATTGTAGCCATTTTCTGGAGCAGATCGATTATCAATCTCCAAACCGACAACAAGAGCTTGCAAAACGCCTTTGTCGATATACGTTTTATCGGGCATCGAGAGTTTTGTTTAGGATGTTGGTTGCTTACCATTCAGCCAAAAAATCCGGAAATTTCGGTTCAAAGTCAAATGGTTCAGGCAATTTCCGGAAAATCCGTTCGGAAATTGTGGAGTACGTTCTGGAATGGAACGTTGGAAATATTCTTACCATTTGAATTTAGAAAAATTTCAATCGTTAAATGGAGTTAACGGTCTGGGTACCAGGATGGGGAAATGGAATATTTAAATGGTAAGGGCAATCTCGTCGGTTGGTCGGTAAATTTGGAAAATCGCTTACCATTATGTAACAGTCATCCCAACCAGATTTTTCCTACTAATGGTAAGCACCCGTTATTTCCCTGTTACTGTTGTAAGAAAACGGAAGAGGTAATCAGGAGGGAATTTATTTGTGGACATGGAGGTACAGTAGAAGGAAACTTATATCGTAACGTTTTTGTAGGGTTTAAGAATATACTGTGATTAAAAATGCAAAGTTTTTGCAATTATTGCTAACACTTTTGACCCGGTGATGTCTACCGCCCTTGGTGATTTGCCTGCAGTCGGTCTACTTGTTTTATTGGTTAAGTAGTGTCACGAGTCAGATTTTTGAGGCAGTACAACAACAAGTTTTATTGGTCATAGCTGGTTGATTACCATGCAGATTACAAGTGTATTGATGGTTTGCAACCATTCCCAAAGGAATTAACGAACAAAAGACATGGCGGCCATGCAAACCACCTATTCCTAGTCAGCCAAGCGAAGGTTACTAACGACCAACTCGTATTTATGCTGAATTCAAAACCCTTAGTGATTAGTTCACATTTTTTTTTAATTAAACAACATTGTTATGAGGACCTCAGATGATTTTAGTTGCTCAATGCTCGTCGAACGAAATAATCTAAGGTTACGTTTAATTTGTTTACTGTTGCAAGAATACTGTAATTTGAAAATATTAACGCAGAATTTCTAAAGAGAAAACTGATCAGCTAGATTGACAGATCATAACTTATAAGTTGAAGTTTGTTTGTATTCAAATTTAAGATCGAGAAGAAAGGATTGCGTAACGTAACGTAACGTAACAAATCCATGTTTTACAAGTCCATGTTTTACAAATCCATGTTTTACAAATCCAGTCCATGTTTTACAAATCCAGTCCAGTCCATATTCTACAATATGCCATCCTGCAAGGATTTCCGTGAACGTGTAAATTTCATCTACATTTTTAACCAATCATACTTGAGCATTCCCACGCTACTAATTGATCTAATTGGATGGAGACAAATTTGCAAGGTCATACCAGTTAGAGCCTACTTTATTATTCTGTTTTATTTCCTTTTCAGAAGACATTATAAAAATAGAATAAGGGCCTGTTTATATGCAGAAAAGTTGTCTCGGGTAGGCGGGTCGCTCGCCCACCCGAGCTACCCTGGGCGAGCCAAGTTTTCATACTTTCCCTTACAAAACGCGGCGAACTGTTTATATAAGAATCTCAAAGTTGGCTCGGCTAGCCGGGTCACCCTCTTTCGATGGCAGGGTTACCCGGCTGGCCGAGCCAACTTTTTCTCATATAAACGGTTTGGCTCGGCTAACCGGGCCAACTCGGTCAACTATAGATAATCTGGGCATGCGCGGACCAATAATCCACAAGACTGACATGAATATTTCTTTGTAAAGTCCGAGATTTGAATGAAACCTTGAAGATCTCTCTGGAAAACACTTTGAAAGTAACGAGTTAACCGAAAAATAACTTCGCTACATGTATAAAAAAATCTAATATTGTTCGGATATGTAACATTTCAAATAAAATGGTATTTTGTTGCTCTTTGCTTCCGAAAATGCGGTAAAATTCTCACGGGAATTCCGAATCTCGGAATGAATTTACAAAACCGATGCGTAAACTTGAGAACTCCATTCAAATTTTCAAAAATACTGGTCACTCGTTTTTTGGATGTCTGGCAAAAGTCGATTAATGATATTTTTTTCACTCGATTAAGCCGTGGGCCATTATATTTTGTTATATCTTTAAACTGCGAGTTGAGAGTGGGATAAAACTAGAACTGTTGGATGAACATAATACGGAACTCCGCAAAAAAAAAATAAAAAAATAAAAAAAAAATAAGTGCTTGTCATCTGGCATTCTTTTTTATCAACTCTTTTTACAAAAAAAAAAAAAACAAAAAAACAGGACGCACGCCCACGACGCACGACGCACGACCCACGACCCACGACGCACGACGCACGACCCACCCACGCACGCCATTTAGTTTCTCCCCCTTGTACATGCAGCATAATAAATAGCACCACAGGAAAGTACTGCTCAGTAGCTTTCATTTGAATGGTTACACTTTAGGATTTCATCCACAGACTCAAAAGTTAGGACCACCTTGTACAGCATAATAAACAGTACCACAGGAAAGTACTGATCAATAGCTTTCATTTGAATGTTTACACTTTTGGATTCCATCCACAGACTCAAACGTTAGTACCACCTTGTACTGCATAATATAAATAAACAGCACCACAGGAAAGTGCTGCTCAGTAGCTTTCATTTGAATGGTCACACTGTATAATTTCATCCACAAATTCAAAAGTTAGTACCACCCTGTACAGCATAATAAACAGCACACAGGAAAGTACTGCTCAGTAGCTTTCATTTGAATAGTCACACTTTAGGATTTCATCCACAGATTTGAAAGTTAGAACCACCTTTAAGCTTGTACAGCTCAAAAAACAGTATTACAGGAAAGTACTACATGTACGTTACTTAATAGCTTTCATATGAACGGTCACACCATATGATTTCGTCAACAGTTCAGAACTTACATCTACACTGCATGTCTCCATTATTGACTCTGGGAGTGAAAGGGTTAAATGACAGCCGTGCCTTTAGTTACTGAACTGTATTGCTTTTATCTTCCCTCAGGATCAGTCTCAGCTTAAAAACAAGGAGAAAGAGCTAAAGAAGTTGAGTGATCTTCTCTTGAAGCTCGAGGAGAAGAGCCAAGCGGACAGTGAAGCAGTGCAAGCAGCTCAGGATCACTTCCATGCTGTGTCAGCAGGATTATCCAGTAATGAAGGAGGGGAAGATAAAACCCTTGCAGACCAAATCATGAGTAAGTTTACTGTAAAGTATATACTAATGGACTTTTTCTGGTGGCACACATTAAAACTGAAAATTGTTCCTACCGGTAATTTATTAGTGTTGTATTTAATATTGAAAAACTGATACATCTGTAACACCGTAGAAAAAAACTGTTGAGTACCACAGAATACTACTATGCATTCCAATATACAATGTAGTCAAACCTCCCGTGAACCGACACCATTGGGACCAGAAAAAGTGTCTGTTTAAGAGAGGTGTCCGCTTATGGGAGGTTAAAAATGTAGTGTTTGTACCAGTATATGGCTGGGACCACGACTAAGTGTCCGCTTATGGGAGGTGTCTGTTAGCGGAGGTTCGACTGTATTTTTCATTTGAATGGGCCGATAGTCACACAGTCTCCAAAGTTCAGGACTGTCATTAGTAGCTGGCAACCAGTTATTA
Organism: Cladopsammia gracilis; assembly: GCA_022457155.1. NCBI lineage: Eukaryota > Metazoa > Cnidaria > Anthozoa > Scleractinia > Dendrophylliidae > Cladopsammia > Cladopsammia gracilis. Next base: position 770,790 of record JAJGOT010000219.1, read on the forward strand.
TGGCCAGCAAGTACTACAGTAAAGATGAAAATGACTAAAAGGCAAAAAGCACGGAAGACTTTCTTTGTTTTATGACCAACTACTTTCCTTGTGGTGCTGGCCTCTTCAAATCTTACTGACAGCTCTGAAAGTTAGAACCCATTAATTTGTACAAATTACATAATACATGTAAACAGTACTGCATGAAAGTACTGCTCAATAATTTTCACCTGAATGATCATCATTTAGGATTTCATCTACTGACTCAAAAGCAAGAACCACCTTGTACAGCATAATAAACAGTACCACAGGAAAGTACTAGTCAGTAGCTTTCATTTGAATGGTCACACTTTAGGATTTCATCCACAGACTCAAAAGTTAGAAGCACCTTGTACAGGGTAATAAACAGTACCACAGGAAAGTACTGCTCAGTAGCTTTCATTTGAATGGTCACACTTTAGGATTTCATCTACAGACTCAAAAGTTAGAACCACCTTGTACAGCATAATAAACCATACCACAGGAAAGTACTGCTCAGTAGCTTGTATTTGAATGGTCATGTAATAGGAAGTCTTCTTGATATTAAAACCTGTTTTAAATTACAAACTAGTACACAGTTAGAGAAAAACCTGTAGGACATGGATGCCATTGGCTCTGGTTAGCAGAGGTAAAAAAATTTAATGTGTGTACAGTCGAAGCTCCCATAAACAGACACCCTCGGGAAGCAGAAAAAGTGTCCGTTTACGGAAATAATCCTCATAAGAGGAGAATTCAAGCAGGGTTTTGTTAAGTGTTGTTAAGCATTTGAGAGTGTCTGCTCGGAGAGCTTGACTGCATATGCCTAGGTTACCAGAGTTGTCTGCATAAGGAAGCTGTCTGTAGGAGAATATTTGACAGATTTTATTGTAAGAAACAATTTATACATTATTATGTATACTTCATTCTTTTTTTATTGATTCACAGCATATAAGAATGAAATCAGCTCTGCAGAGACTGAATCCAAACAGGCTCAGATGAAGTAAGTCAGACTGTTCTTAATTCTGGGATTTATTTAGTGGCAGATGTGGTGTCATGGTTAGCCTTCAGATCTGAGGGTCTGTACACTTTCAAGACCTGGTCTCAGTCGTCGTGTTATTTTCCTTAGACAAGAAACTTCACTCCACATTAAACTCATCATCAATAGATGAGCTTGGGAGCTGGTGCCTAGAAAGCTGGTGGGGGGCCTTATGCGATTTCAAGGCAAGCAGGTAGGTATCCATGGCAACCCTGAGAGCGGGAACCACCCCTACGTGCAGCCCCACCAGGGCACCGTCACACTGATAAATCAGTGGAAACTTACCTAACCTGATACTTACCCAATTCCACCAGCTGACAATGTGTGGGCAGGACAGGGCAAGACTCCGCGATGATTCGCTTAACAGCAAGGCAATGGTTCTAACAGGAGCAAAGATCCGCAAAGATCGCAAATGCTTGTATGTGATCCGCAAAGATCGCAAACACTTGTATGTGATCTGCAAAGATAGCAAACGCTTGTACATGTAAGTGATCCACAAAGATCACAAACGCTTGTAAGTGATCCGCAAAGGTCAGCAAACGCTGCGCGGGACATGTACTGTCACGAAGCAAACCGCTGACTGCATAGACTTGAGTTTAACTTTGCCTAAATTGCATTTAGCCACATTTGTCTCTCTCCACCCAGGTGTATAAATGGGTACCAGTGACAAAATTCTGGGTTTAATAACTCTGTGATGGACTAGCATCCCATCTAGGGGGAGTAGCAATACTCCTAGTTGCTTTGTGTTGCAGAAACCAAGTTGATGTAAAGAGTGTGTGTGGCTTGTTTTGTTTTAGATTAAAGCATGCACAGTCCGAGTTGAAGAAAAAGCAGTCAGAACTGAAAAATACTGAGAAAAGTTACAAGAAGGATAAGGATGTTCATGATGCAATTGAAAAGAGTAAATCTAAACTTGAGGTAAGTATGTTTCACTTTAGCTGCACGCTTGCCAAAGTTTACATTATTTTTTTGTTTAAAATCATTATTGTTTTAGTCAGTGGATGGCTACCCTGGGCCTTGCCCATCAGTCAAGTAAGCAGGAACAGTTAACCCTTTAAGCCCTAATATCAAAATTTAAATTCTCATTTCTTCTCCCTATGCATTTCCTATAGAAGTAGTGGGGAGAAATTGTTTGGATATCAAGAGAATTCATCTTGTGTGATCATGTCTTTATTCTCATGACCTTTTTGATTGATAAGGCATTAATATTACAAGGAGAAATTTGATGCTGATCACTCTTAGGGCTTAAAGAGTTAATTGCCCCACAGGGAAAAATACGGCAAATCTGCTTGTACACCGGATGACTGGATGGGACTTTATTTAAGCCCACAGTGCAATGTTTTGTGCAACTTGGTCCTACAACAACTACTCAGTGCAATATTTTGTGCAACTTGTCCCACAATGGCTTTGCAAGACAAGTAACTGACATTTTTGCATTATTTCATTAAGGATGAAATGAGAAAGCTTAATTATGAAGAAGGAAAAGAAGAAACACTCACTGCTAGAAGGTACATGTTTGTTACTGTGCAATCATCTCATATACATGTATGTGCCCCACAACTACTGTTGCATAATTATATAACTGGGTTTCTGTTAAGAATAGAATAAATAAATAAAATGTATAAATCAACTTTGTTTAACTAGGGTGACACTTCTTCCGACTGCCTGTGGCCCTCAGATTCCAGATTGAAATGGGATTTGGAAATGTTGGTTTTTGAGAAACAGATTAGGCAGATTTAGAGGGGGGCCAAGGAGGCTGCAGCCCCACCCCCTCCCCTCCTTTTTGTATGGGACTATTATTTTTTTATTACTGCTGTTGCGGCTATGGGGATAGATTGCGCTCTCACAGTAGTGGTAAATGTAGTTGCCACGGCCCCATCCCCCTGTTTCTGAGTTTCCTGGATCTGCTCTGAGGAGACAAGAAAAAATGGAGAACCTGAAAAAAAAAAAAACCCTCGGAGCAAGGACAAGAACCAACAATAAACTCAACTCACATGTGACACTGAGTCAAGGAATCAAATCTGGGCCACATTGGTGGGTGGTGAGTACAGCCTCTTCAACAGTGCATTTTTTGCTTTTTCAGACGTCAGTTGGAAGCTGAAGTTTCAAAACTGAGGGAGAAAGTGGAAACTCTTGAAGCCAAGTATGTTAAAAAATATTTCTTCATAACATTATTATTAAATCAGCTGTCATTCCCTGACAATTGTTCTGTAGAATGTTCCTTGACAGTGCCTGTCTTTTCCTTTTAAGATTTCCAAACCTTCAGTTTGAGTATAAAGATCCAGAGGCAAAATTTGATCGCAGTAAGGTGAGCACGAAAATGTAGCTTTGATGAAGCAAGGCTTGAAAAAACTTTGATTCCAGCTTGAGCTTCCTGTTTGGACAAGCAACTCTCATGATGTGCTTGCCCTAGGCAGTATGTTACATGTACATGCTTGCCAAAGTTTACTTTTTGTTTTAAAAATCATTATTAATTTTAGTCAGTGAGCAGCTTCCCTGGGTCTTGCCCATCAGGTGATGGTGGTGAAACGATTAACAGAATAATTTCTCGATTAATCGCGATTATCACCTTTTGGTTCGATTCACGATTCTTTGCTTCCACGTTTCGATTTTGGTTCCATTTTTGCATACCTTTTCCAGGGTGCCCTCAATGAGTTAATATATTGTGGAATCAGAATTCAGAACCATTTAAAACCTTTGTTTTTGATTGACAAGCAAAGGCGTTTGCAGTTCGTGCACCATTTTGTGTTGCCTGATAAAATTGCTGCCCTTCTACCACAGTCTCCTTGAGAATTTCCAAATAAGGCAAATCATGTGCAACATGCTTATTGTCACTTTCTCAAACATGGCGACGAACAACCAATCAATTATGAATCCACCTGCATCTTTTAGATCAGCTGTGTACAACAGATAAGTCTAAAACTATCTGCAAGAAACATTTGCATAATCAAATCGAAATATTCAAAATCGAAAGGTAATAATCAAAATTGAATCAAATCGCAAGGAATATGAATCATTGCACTCCTATCAGGCGAGTAAGCATGTAATTAAAGTTACTTGCCCCACAGGAAAATTTAATTGTTCTAGATGGCTGGATGGGACTTTTTTCAAGCCCTGATAAAGCTAAGTTTTATATCATTGTGATTAATATTAATTTTTTTACAAAATGAAATTTACTATGCTGTGTTGGAAATGTCCAGCATTGCATGCCAATGAGTGTATAAGATTGTCTAGTGTGTTGCTGGCTTAATCTGAAAATGCTTGAAACACATTTTTAACTTAAAGGACAAACATTTCACAGGTCAAAGGATTAGTTGCCCAGCTGATTCAAGTGAAGGATGTGTCCGTTGCCACTGGCCTGGAAGTCACGGCAGGTGGGAAGGTATGCTTTTGCAAAAAAATGGAGTATCGTCAAATATCATGTACTTTTAAAAAGAGACAGTGGCATGGTATCTAGGGGGAGGGGGCATTTTGTCTGCTCCCTCACCCTTTCAAATATGATTACCAAGTCATTTACTGCTGCAGGGTTAGCTCAGTTAGTAGAGTGCCAGTCTGCAGAGCGGGAGGTCGCTGGTTCGATCCCTGGCCAGACTAACACTCAGGGTCTTAAAGTGCACCTAACCCCCAATTTTTTTTCTTTTAATCAACTCAATGTACGTTGAAAAGTCAAATAGCGAAATATTTCTTGTTTTTAACATCGCTTTAGTGAGTTATAGAGATTTGGATTTACAAAATGCTAATTAGATGACGTCAAATCAAGACTTTACCATTATTTCTACTTCAATTTACAATGCGCATGTCACAGCTTTAGGATAATCAATTTAAGAAATACTATAAAAAAATAAAAACTGTTAACAGTCAATTGATTTGGAGGTGGAAACAAGTAGTTGTATAATAAACGAGTCTTGATTTGACGTCATCTTTTGAACATTTTGTAAATTCAAACCTCTAAAATTCACTAATGCAACATTTAAAAAAAAAAAAGAAATATTTAACTATTCAACTTTTCAACAAACATAGAGTTGATTAAGGGAAAAAACAATTTTGGTGTGTAGGTGCACTTTAAAGTAACTGAGTATGAAGGTGGTAATTTTGCTATGATACACTGTAGTCATTACTGGATTGTAAATGGGGTAGTATTTAGATCATGATCATAGTTGTAATCTAGTAATAACTGGATTGTAAATGACACAGTTGTAACCTAGTAATTACTGGATTACAAATGGTGCAGTTGTAATCTACAGCTGTAGTAACTACTGAATTGTAAATAATATGTTAGTTGTGATCTAGTAATTACTGGATTATAAATGACACAGTTGTAACCTACATGTACATGTATGCATACACTGTATCTGGCTTGGATGACCATGTAGAAAATGGCGGTCCCATTTCCTCGATTAGTGTACAATGTCATCACACAAATCCAAAAAAACAAATGAAAACTACACCGTTAATTATACCAAAGGTTACCAAGAAATCTTAAACATTGTTTTAATATTTATGTTCCTTAAACTACTTTTAGCTCTACAATGTTGTTGTTGACACTGAAGTGACAGGAAAAAAGTTGATCAGCAATGGAAAGCTCAAGCGCCGTTACACATTCATCCCACTGAATAAAATAGCTGCAAGAACTCTCTCTGACGATGTTGTTAAAAGGGCAGAGGGTTTGGTGAGTTGATCGTAACAGCTGCTGCTTCAAATATTACTCTAACTGATAGTTTTGTGACTTGCCTGCTTAATTCCATCCATGTAAATCTTGTTTCTTGTTTATAGGTTGGCAGAGACAATGTCCATCTTGCCCTCTCTCTTGTCGGTTATGATGAAGAAATCAAAGCAGCCATGGCTTACGTCTTTGGTAGTACCTTTGTATGCGACAGCATGGACAATGCCAAAAAGGTACCTGATGAATGGTTAATTTATGTGTTGTTTTATCAAGTTGGACTGTTGTGGGATTTTTGTTGATCTAAAATTAATGTTAGGAACATCTCAAAATCGTTGTATAATTCAACTAAAGTGTTCCTTCAAACATTTTAATTCCTGTACTCTAAATCTTGCAGGTTACATATGACCCTAAAGTGCAGGCAAGGACAGTTACATTGGGTGGAGATCTGTTTGATCCCCAGGGTACCGCTACAGGAGGTGAGTAACGGTGCGGTGGATCCAGACTCCATCATAAGCTATTGAGCAGTACTTTCCTGTGGTGTTGTTCATCATGCAGTACTAACTTTTGAGTCTAGATGAAATCCTAAAGTGTGACCCTGATACAAATCAAAGCTACTAGTACTTTTCTGTGATACTGTTTATTATGCTGTACAAGGTGGTTCTAACTTTTGAGTCTAGATGAAATCCTAAAGTGTGACCATTCAAATGAAAACTATTGAGAAGGACTTTCCTGTGGTACTGTTTATTATGCTGTGCAAGGTGGTTCTAACTTTTGAGTCTGTGAATGAACTCCTAAAGTGTGACCATTCAAATGAAAGCTACTGAGCAGTACTTTCCTATGGTACTGTTTATTATGCTGTACAAGGTGGTTCTAACTTTTAAGTCTGTGTATGAAATACTAAAGTGTGACCATTCAAATGAAAGCTATTGAGCAGTACTTTCCTGTGGTACTGTTTATTATGCTGTACAAGGTGGTTCTAACTTTTGAGTCTGTGGATGAAATCCTAAAGTGTGACCATTCAAATGAAAGCTACTGAGCAGTACTTTCCTGTGGTACTGTTTATTATGCTGTACAAGGTGGTTCTAACTTTTGACTCTGTGGATGAAATCCTAAAGTGTAACCATTCAAGTGAAAGCTATTGAGCAGTACTTTCCTGTGGTACTGTTTATTATGCTGTACAAGGTGGTTCTAAATTTTGTGTCTGTGGATGAAATCATAAAGTATGACCATTCAAATGAAAGCTATTGAGTAGTACTTTCCTGTGATGCTGTCTAATATTATGCTGTAAAAGGTGGTTCTAACTTTTGAGTCTGTGGATGAAATCCTAAAGTGTGACCATTCAAATGAAAGCTATTGAGCAGTACTTTCCTGTGGTACTGTTTATTATGCTGTACAAGGTGGTTCTAACTTTTGAGTCTGTGGATGAAATTCTAAAGTGTGACCATTCAAATGAAAGCTACTGAGCAGTACTTTCCTGTGGTACTGTTTGTTATGCTGTACAAGATGGTTCTAACTTTTGAGTCTGTGGATGAAATCCTAAAGTGTGACCATTCAAATGAAAGCTATTGAGCAGTACTTTCCTGTGGTGCTGTTTATTATGCTGTACAAGGTGGTTCTAACTTTTAAGTCTGTGGATGAAATCCTAAAGTGTGACCATACAAATGAAAGCTATTGAGCAGTACTTTCCTGTGGTGCTGTTTATTATGCTGTACAAGGTAGTTCTAACTTTTGAGTCTGTGAATGAAATCCTAAAGTGTGACCATTCAAATGAAAGCTACTGAGCAGTACTTTCCTGTGGTACTGTTTATTATGCTGTACAAGATGGTTCTTACTTTTGAGTCTGTGAATGAAATCCTAAAGTGTGAGCTTACAAATGAAAGCTACTGAGCAGTACTTTCCTGTGGTACTGTTTATTATGCTGTACAAGATGGTTCTACCTTTTGAGTCTGTGGATGAAATCCTAAAGTGTAACCATTCAAATGAAAGCTATTGAGCAGTACTTTCTTATAATGCTGTTAATTTGGAACTTTTTTCAGTTTTGTATTTCAGTGGTCACTTTACACTCGCTGTTATCTGTTTCAGGAGCTCGATCATCGCACTCATCCATCCTGGTCAAGTTACAAGAATTAAATGAAGCACAAGCCACTCTACAATCAAAGAATTCTGAGTTACAACAAGTGATCAAGGAGCTGGACACTTGTAAGAAAGTGGCGGACAAGTAAGAAACAGACAGAAAAATACAAAATTTAGAAGTTGTATACTGTAATCTCTGGCCTTGTTCACAGTTAGTGTAAAATCTTGACCTACCTAACAGGCAGCATTGTTCACATAATTATATCAACAGTGTGTTTCATTGGATATCCAAACACAGGGAAGTCAGTTAAAAAAACAAGGTGCAGCCAACTTTTTTTTAACCGAGGAAACCCGTCTATAACTCTTGAACAAAAAATAATAATGATCTTACGCTACAAAATGTGGCCCAGATGTGTGGGTTCTATAACAATTATTTTGGAATCAAAATCTGTGTTTTCATGTTTCTGAATTTTGACATTACGTAAGTGCAAACCAAGAATACTACCTACTAATGAAGCTACAGTAGCTACTTCATGTTAGATTGTAAAAAGCTTCACGAATACCCATTTTCACCCTGTTATCAGATTTCATCAAATAAAACAGCAGTATGATCTAAAAGTTCATGAAGCAGAGCTTGTGCAGGCGAGACTAAAACAGAGCACGCACCACCATCAACTAGAGGAGATTGAGGCAATGCAGAAAACAGTAGGTAAGGTTTATGTAGCTGACTGGAAACATAACCACTTCCCACTTTGGAATACATGTAATCGCTATAGCATTTGCTTGGTTTCACTAACCCTTTAACTCCCAAGAGTGCCAAAGAACAAAATTCAGGAAAAATACCACATTTCATTTTGAAAAATATTGAAAAACAAATGGTACCATGCAAAAGTACTGCTGAAGAGGTTTCATTTGAATGGTCACACCATAGGATTTCATCAACAGACTCAAAAGTTATAACAAAATGGTACCATGCAAAAGTACTGCTGAAGAGGTTTCATTTGTATGGTCACACCATAGGATTTCATCAACAGACTCAAAAGTTAGAACAAATGGTACCATGCAAAAGTACTGCTGAAGAGGTTTCATTTGAATGGTCACACCATAGGATTTTGTCAACAGACTCAAAAGTGAGAACAAATGGTACCATACAAAAGTACTGCTGAAGAGGTTTCATTTGAATGGTCACACCATAGGATTTCATCAACAGACTCAAAAGTTACAACAAATGGTACCATGCAAAAGTACTGCTGAAGAGGTTTCATTTGAATGGTCACACCATAGGATTTCATCAACAGACTCAAAAGTTAGAACAAATGGTACCATGCAAAAGTACTGCTGAAGAGGTTTCATTTGAATGGTCACACCACAGGATTTCATCAACAGACTCAGAAGTTAAAACTACCCTACACGTCTCCGTAATTGACTCTGGGAGTGAAAGGGTTAACAACTCAGTAAGACTCTCTTCCCGGGAACATGTGTCTGCTGCAGGCTGCTCAATTATTAGCCTGCACGCTCACGTCTCCTACTGTATTCCTTTGCTTCACACGGAAAGCAAAGAACATAGAAGACATCTGCGCCAAGCTACTAAATTTATGTATTTACAGTTAATTATATTACCTCTCTTCTTTTTTATTTTTTTGAAATTTTGGGGGCTATCTGGGTCCACTTGAAGCCAACTCTGCCAGGTCTACAAGGTCACCAACTCTACTGGGTCATCTGGTGGGATGCAAGGATATTCTTAACCCAAGCGGCTGTCACGCGCAGCCTTTATTGTCGTTTTGCCTCATCTTTTTCGGCCAATTTTTAGTCAATGTCATGCATTAAAGAACAAAATATTTAAGGATTCAGAGGTTTTAATGTTCGTAATGTCTTTTTTTTGCAGATAATTAATTAGTCTGTAGAAAGGTCTTTGTGTAATTCAGGTCTCATGCCACAGATCTTTAGTGAATTTGGTCCCATTCCGCCGGTTGCATTATTGTTACAGCTTTCGGTTTTAGCAGTGTATACGAGTGGGTAGAGTCTAAATGCTATAGCTCAGAAGGAGGTTGGACACTTTAATGAGAATATATAATGGATTAACTGGTTACATGTAGCTTTCAGTTGAAGTTGGGGTTAGCAGTTTATATGGTTAAATGTAGGCCTAAACAACCCGAGAAGCTAGGTGGTACCCTGGTACGATAGGCTATGTAGGTCTAAGCCCAGCTGAGGTCACAGGTTCAATCCTGAGTGGGGATTTTAGATTTTCATTTTTACAGTTAAAAATTTATTGAAAATAAAATTCAAAGTGTCGACATTGCGTTATATTATTCTCAATAAGGTGTCCAACCTCCTTCTGAGCTATAGCAGGAAGACTCTACCATACGAGTGCAAGCGCAGTAGACACAAAATGGACTGGTAGTCAATGTTCCAAAAAATAAAAAAAATAGCACAAAGACCTTGTTCGAACCATTGTCTGTCAGATGAAAATGGTGATGTAGCAACCACTAGTCTGCGGTACCTTGTCTATGATATTCAATCCAAAATAATTATACCATTCTGTGTCTTTCCCTTTGTAGAGGAACAACAGGAACTGATATCCAAAGCAAAGGAAACAATTGCAACTGCAACTGACAAGTGCAAAGATGTCGAAAATAAAATGAAGGTTTGTTTATCAAGTGGAAAATTATCTTGCCATTTTAATATTACACTATCTTTCACTGCCAATACTGCCCAAGTTAAATGGTCACTCTTTAATGATTATTTTTATCAACAGGCCATCTTGTACAGTACAGTAAACAGTACCACAGGAAAGTACTGCTCAATAGCTTTCATTTGAATGGTCACACTTTAGGATTTCATCCACAGACTCAAAAGTTAGAACCACCTTGTACAGCATAATAAACAGTACCACAGGAAAGTACTACTCAATAGCTTCATTTGAATGGTCACACTTTAGGATTTCATCCACAGACTCAAAAGTTAGAACCACCTTGTACATCATAATAAACAGTACCACAGGAAAGTACTACTCAATAGCTTTCATTTGAATGGTCACACTTTAGGATTTCATCCACAGACTCAAAAGCTAGAACCACCTTGTACAGCATAATAAACAGTACCACAAGAAAGTACTGCTCAATAGCTTTCATTTGAATGATCTCACTTAAAGATTTCATCCACAGACTTAAAAGTTAGAACTACCTTGTACAGCATAATGAACAGTATCACATGAAAGCACTGCTCAATAGCTTTCATTTGAATGGTCAAACTTTGGAATTTCATCGACAGACTCAAAAAGTTAGAACCACCTTGAACAGCATAACAAACAGTACCACAGAAAAGAAAAAAATAAAAGGCAAAGTTCTCATACTTGTGTTTCATTGCAGGAAGCAAAAGTTCATCGTGAGAAAGAACTAAAGAAGGCAGAAGAAGATTTGAACAAAGCAAAGAAAAAGGCGGAGGAATCAATCAAAAACATGAAAGCCAAACAACAGGTGATCAGCTAAGAACTTAGGTGTTTCAGTTAGCAGTCGAAATGTCGCGACCTACATCCAAAGTAACTACATCTTGAGACAAGCGACAATACACTTTATTATTGCGCCTTACCACGATGAACAATAACCAACTCTTTCATGAAATTTGGCCCCTTCAACGGATTCTACATCAATCATTTTAATAAGCTTTCCATTTATGTATAGCTTACATCAGTGCGCTTTCTGAGCTTCTTTTTTTCCTGAAGGTCGCTTACAATGGTCTTAGACAGCCCAAACTAGAACATCTGTCATTCATTACTGAGGCGTGTCTATTAGAGAGGTTCCCAGTTGAGTGTCGTAAAATCAAAACAAAAGTAATCACTCTGGGCCCGGTTGTTCAAAAGGTGGATAGCGCTATCCACCGGATAAATCACTATCCAGTGGATAACACAATGGATTTTGTTGATACTTATCCACTGGATAGTGATTTATCTGTTGGATAGCGCTATCCACCTTTCCAACAACCAGGTCCAGGCCAATCACACATAGACAAACGAATGAACCAATGAGAACTCGAAGGAAAATCATGTAACCGGCGCCAAGCGCGGGAAAACGCGTGCGAAAAAGTCACGATTGGTTTTGCTTTTACTTCTGATTGGTTGAGAATGTGGCACAAGAATTTTTAGCCAATCACAAAGCATAGCACTGCAAAACCAAAGCAATTGTGAGATTACTTTCGACACTCAATTGAAAACTGCTCTAAAATCCATTTGTTCTTCCTTACAGGAAGTAGAAGAGATGAAATTGGAAATGGAAGAACTTAACAAAGAAGTGTCCAATGTTGAACAGCAAGTAAGTTTACCCGAGTGTTTTCAGACATTACAATGCACAGTTGAATTTATTGTTTGCGAACACTCTCGAGATAAGGAAGGTTGATGACCTAATATAAGGGAGATAGTTTTTTATCCCCGGGATTTATCCCCTACAGTCTTTATCCCCGGTGAAACAAAGGGCATCCCCCTGTACTCGTTATCGTACGCAGTTCCTTTCCACTGCTGTAGTTTAGTGTTCTTACCCAGGTAAAGCCCATTTCTTCCAGCTCTGGAAGCTGATTCCAAGAGGATTTCATGAAAATGGATAAGGGTAAAGTTCACGTACGGGAGTGGTCTCCCAGAGACATTTTTGATTCAACTTTACTTTCGTCAGCAGATTTCCTGGGAGACCAAACTTTGTGTAAACTCTAGCGCCATAACACAGACACCTTATTACAGAAAGTCATAACATGTAATCATCAAAGGATCCTATGAGCCAACTCGTGAATACGGTCTACGCGTTTTGGTCCACCGACCCCTCCCCCACCCTCTGCTCCCAACTCCCCACCCTCCCCTCCTTCCAATGCTGTCTCCATGAGTAAGGCAGATGACCATCGCCTATCGCATTTGGAACGGGCAAAATATATGCGCAAGCCCAAGGCCCGTTTACACATGCGATTTTTGATGCGATTTTTGTCGTCCTCTCCAATGCAACTTTAGTCGCAAGTGTAAACAAACGACGATTTATTTTGCGATTCGGGTGTGATTTCCCAACAATCGCTGCCAAGTTGCATCAGTTTTCGAACATGTTCGAAACCTCTGCGATATTGCGCGGCAAATCACGCTCAAATCGCACTGAAATCGCCGCCCGTTTACACATGCGATTTGAAGATGCAACTTGCGCGCGGCAAAAATTGCATCGACAAGTGCGACAAAAATTGACAAAAAACGCCTGTGTAAACGGGCCTTTATGTACTGGTCAAGCGGAATTGTCAAGAAAAGTTTACAGCTGAAAGAAGAAGTGAAAACTTGCATATTTGTCCCCGTATGCGATATCTCGTTAAACGCTTCCTGTATCACGAGATAAATAAGACTCACCGGTGTGCGGAAGGTCATGGTTCAATTCCCGGCGGAGACTTTTTTCATTCAAGTCTCGTACCTGGAACAAACTGAAGGAACTGCGTACTTTATTTACAGATGAAAGCTATTGATGAAGCGCTTGTGAAAGCAGAAGAACAAGTAACAAAATATACCGAGGCTGCAAAGGAAACCAAGGTAATGCAGTTAGACGTTTATGCTTTTCAGAATTGTTATGAGGATGCACTGAAACACCAGTGAGAAATAACACCCTGTCATCGGACAAACGTCCGGTAAATTTGGCGTTTTGAAATCTTAACCCGGCCTGACAGATGGACTGGGTAGTTCTGCTACAATTAAATTCAGACAGAAAATCTTTTCTGTCTGTGAAACATGGTAAAACTTTCCATAGTTAGCTTTGAACACCAGGTACTTTTCATTTAAGGTAAACCATGCGGAACAAAATGGTCCGACTTGAACAACTTCTTGTCAGGTCAATATTGTCCCCGAAGGGGGGGGGGGGGTTACTCCCCGAAAATTTGGGTAGGGGTGTGCGGTGCGCTTCTTTAAACCCTTACCCTATTTCAGACCAAAATATGCGAATTTCCCTACACTATTTCAGACCTGTCCCAAATTCGATACCCTATTTCAGACCAGGAAGTTCTTCCGTTAGCGTAGACATTTGAGAAGTGCTTCTAATTCCCGATGTTAACCAAACCGCATTTCTCAAGGGATGAAAAAGTAGCTTCTTCTAAAAACCATACCCAATTCCAGACCAGAGTGCGCAAATCATACCCTATTTCAGACCAAAATGGTCAAAGTCTATACCCTATTTCAGACCAAAACAGCTTGAAAACCATACCCTTTAGGGGCGCACATACCTATATGGCTTATATAAGGGAGTAACCCCCCCCCCCCCCGGATATTGTCCATGGACTGACAAATGAGAAGAAAAATTATTTGCAGGCTTGTTTAATATCATGTTAAACTCTCACATTTGAAGTGGCCATTACGAGTGTACCCAAAATAAAGGGAACCCATTTTACTTAGGGGAAGAGGGGTGTACAAGGCATTACCTTCTCAATAAACAACATGGACAAAATTTATGAAATCGGAGAAGTCCCGCCAGTTAACACTTTTCGCACTGCGTGCCTTTATTTATCAACAGAAAGCAGTTCAAGAAGCTGCTGACGAACTGAATAAACAGAAAGAAGCTGTCAAGGCCTGTAATGAGGTATGAAGCTTTTATTCATTGTACCTTATTCGTACTAATTTTCGCGAGGCTTTAATTTCGCGATTTTCGCGATTTGTAAAAAATCGCGAAATTAAAGACTCGCTAAAATTAGGATACGCGAAAATTAAACACGCGAAATTTAATACACTTCTATAATCGCTTTAATCAATGATTAACTGCGTTTATAGCTACATGGTAATTGTCATCAGTCTATTTATCTTCTACTTCAGCACTTTCTTCATCCGAATCACCCATTTCTTCTTCTTGTACATGTAGCTCTTTTAAAACATCTTTCGTGCAGTCATCAAAATGTCCATTTAGGTCAGGCTTTTTATAATTAGCCAACACAAGCTCTTAGCTCCGTCTGAGGACCCATTTAAAGATATAGACAGTGCACCACAGTAATAATATAGACATTGCACAAGGCTGTATCGGAAGACATACTTAAATTGTATTTCATTATTATTCATCTATAGTTCTGTTCTGTTTCAAGGGTGTTAAGCATTTATAATCATTACAGAACTGTATGGCATAGGTATTTAAAATCATATTTTTATAATTGACTTTTATTAAGTACAATATTGCATTTAGCATTTGATTGATTTGCAGTATTTGCTTGATTAGTCTGATTATAAACGCTATTTCTATTACCTAATTGCAAATCATGATTGCAAATCAATCGTCATTTAAGTGATCACTCAATAAAAAACGGTTTTCTAAGTCTGTCTTTTGTCAATTTTCGCGAAATTAAATACCCTAAATTTATCATTTTTTGCAAAATCGCGAAAATTAATGCTCGCGAAATATTCCTGTTCCAAATTCGCGAAATTAAGTGCCCGCGAAAATTAGTACGAATAAGGTAGTTGTTTTCAAATCATGCTGTTTTTGTGAGACGAAAAGCCGACGTTTCTTTGTCAGGGCAAAAGACTTGCACATGTCCCAGACGAAGGCAACGTTGCAGAAACTCTCTCAAAAAAATGGTGTTTTTTAAAACAATAACAATGGAACTTTTAGTTTACCCTACGCAGGAAATCTTATTTTAACAATGAGGCTTTTTTAGCCTAGTTTTGCGTTTCCCATTATGGTTTTAGGTACAGGATCATTCCTTTAATAACTCAGTGTACAGGATTTAACGTCTGTTCACAACATCTAGTCCTTAAAGCCCCGGCTTAACGTTCCAACATTGTTGTCCAACATTTGTTATTATTATACATTGGTGTCACTAGCTCGATTTTGATTGGCTTGAGCACGCAGCTAATCATTGCTTGCTGTTTCTGTTACGTCATACCTACAGACAATAGTTTTATGCATGCATGACGTAAGTTGTTTACTTACAAGTTGACTGCTGTGCATT
Source organism: Cladopsammia gracilis (assembly GCA_022457155.1). Classification (NCBI taxonomy): domain Eukaryota; kingdom Metazoa; phylum Cnidaria; class Anthozoa; order Scleractinia; family Dendrophylliidae; genus Cladopsammia; species Cladopsammia gracilis. The sequence goes on from JAJGOT010000219.1 coordinate 786,491, forward strand.
GATCACTTTTTTGTGCGCGCTCTTGTCTTTACAAGTGCAGCTCAGGAATATGCATAATAAAACAATTATTGGATTCGGTTTTCGCATGATAGCGATAATTATCAAGGCCTCAGTTTGTGTTATTCTCCTCAGCCTTCGGCTTCGGCAGATAACACAAACTTTGGCCTTGATAATTATCGCTATCATGCTCAGCCTCATCCAATAATTGTTAAATGTTGGATGGCATTGTTGGACGCCCGGCTAAACGTCCCAACAATGTTGTCTAACATTTGTTGGATGCGTGGCTGAAACATGATTGGCGGTCGCTAGCATTGTTGTGTTGGAAAGCCAGCTAGACGTTCAAACATTGTTCAGTGTGCCCAACAAAATGTCAGGCAAAATGTTTGATCGAAAACAAAACTTTCATTGTCGTTCAAACTTCATCATATATGCTAAACGTTCTAACATTGTTAAAGCAACAAATGTTGTACAACAATTTTAGAACGTTTAGCCCTTTCACTGGCCCAGAGCCAATTATGAAGACATGTAGTGTAATTCTAATTTTTGAGTCTGGACGAAATCCTATGGTGTGACCATTCAAATGAAACCTCTTCAGCAGTACTTTTGCATGGTACCATTTGTTCTAACTGTTGAGTCTGTTGATGAAATCCTATAGTGTGACCATCAAATGAAACCTCTTCAGCAGTACTTTTACATGGCACCATTTGTTTTTCAATATTTTACGAAACAAAATTTGGAATTTTTCTTGAATTTTGATGTTTGGCACTCTTGGTAGTGAAAGGGTTAACCGTGGCTTAAGATAACACTTTAACTCAGTCGTTTTGCCTTTGTGTAAACAGGCGATCAGCGAGAAAGTTGGCGAGCAGCGAGATTTGCAGAAACAAGGTCAAGATATTCAGCTGGAGCTGAAGGAGATGGATCACAAGGTGAACAAGTTTCAGCGTGACAGCAAAGATGCAGCTACAAAGGTAAAATTTTTATGTTTTTGGAGATTTACTTCATCGGAAAACGTAACTTATGTTGATTAAACATTGAAACCAAACAACACAAAATAGACCATTTTACAGTTGTCTGCTTAGTGTCCTGGCCTTTGAGTGGAAGCGAGGCTGAAGTTGACCTTGTTATGATACAGTCCTTGGAGCTTTTCAGATGTAAATTTACCTAGTTAGCATGAGAACAGCATTATTAACATATAAAAGGCAGAAAGGTTTGTATCAAAGCAAGGTCACCTCCAGCCTCACTTCCACTCAAAGGCAAGGTCACCAAGCACACTGTAAAATGGACTATTGTAACTCGTATTAACCTCGTCCCGAGGGCCTTCTCCGCTTTGTTCAATTCAAAATGGCGGGTCGAGTGCAGAAAACCCTGGACAAAGCTGCCAAAATACTCCAAGAATCCTGGGCCGAGTTGTTCGAAGGACGATTAGCGCTAATCCAGGGTTAATTACCATGACAACTCATATGTTCTGTTGGCAATTAATCCAGGATTAGTGCTAATCAGGCTTTGAACAACTCGGCCCTGGAGTACAGTAAACACCCAGTGCCACATATAAGAACCTAGATTTTTCCAACTTAGCCTAAATAGGTTCTTATAGAAATGGTATTTAGTGGGATTTTAGGCTACTTAGGTTCTTAAATAGGTTCTTAATTTGTTAGGGGCACTAGCGATCAGCACAGATAACTACTACAGGGCATATGTGATATGGAAAGCCATTGATGCAAGGAAATTTCAATGTGCTTCAAAAACTTTGACTTCGAAAATGAGAGAGACACATGGAACTGTATTCTTAATTACAATTGCACTGTGTAATCCAGTATTGGCACAGACATGATATGGTTTTCATTTTTTGAATCTTACTGACTTAAACCTAGACTAATTTTTTTTTTCTGTATTTTCATCTGTGCCTTCATTTTTGTGAAATAAGAACCTATTAAAAATGCCAGGTTTAATACGTTCTTATGAAAAGGTGGTTCGAAATGAAAATTTTAGCCTAACAGGTTCTTAAATTTTAGGTTCTTATACGTGGGTTTTTACTGTATTTTGACACACGATAAAATGGCGTTTTTGGAGTTTTTGTCGGCGATATACAGTCGTGTTTGTTTTCTGCTAATCCAAATCCGTTCAAACGAAATGAGAACATTTCATCATTTTTTACGAGACAAAACACTCGACCGTTTTCTTATTTTATTGGCGAGAAAAGTGACTTTGATTCGCTGTTATAGGTCGAGCAGATGTTGGAGAAGTACGAATGGATCTCGAGTGAAAGACAGTTTTTTGGTCAGCCGAACACAGCGTACGACTTTGCCGGTAATGATATGAAGGAGGTGTCCAGACGATTGAGCAAACTGCAAGAAACAAAAGAAAAACTGGGTAAAAATGTCAACATGAGAGCCATGAACATGCTGGGAAAAGCTGAAGAAAAGGTAGAGGTCTACTGTGAATGCCTACTTACAAAGTAAAGTCTGCGTTAGAGCCTAGTGGCCCATACAGGCCGGTACTTATCTCCGTTTACTGTAGCATATCAAAGTCACTGGGACTATGATCTTGTAAATGCGATCGGCCTGGCGCACGCTACTTGTGTACACGAGCGTAACACCGTGCTTATGCACCAATTCACGTTCTGTGAAAGGCAGGGATTTCACGCAAAAGCACACGAGAAAAAAAAAACATAAAAGGCACAAGTTAGGCACAGACTAGGCACAGCTTCGGCACGATTTACAGAATGCTTAGGCACAGCTTAGGCACAGTTTACGCCCATTTAGGCACGTGTTTCGGAAACGTTATATTTAACTCGTCCGAAGGCAAGCCGTACGAAAATTCTCGGCGAGTGACCAACCAGATTCAGTTCGTAAAAAATATGGTTATCAGCGAGAATCGAAAGTGACAAGTCATAGTAATAATTCGGCTGACACGAGCAAGACAAACAAACGAGAATTGAGCGAGAACAGCAAGACATAATAATAATAAAACATGATAAATGTGACCTTCCACGGGAAAACGTACACTAAACAGTTATCTGTTAAACGGCCTAAAAGCGTTTGATCGCAGTTCGGAAACTGCGTTAAAATGGTTTAGGAAAGCATTAGAAGCGTTGGAAAAACCGTTCGAATTTTCATCCATGCCGTTTGAAGCGTTTATAAACAAAGCGTACAAAACCTTTTTTCCAGGCCGTTGACGCGTTGAAAGCGTTAGGAAAGTCGTTCAAATTATTCGTTCGGTCCACAGAGTTTAACACTTTACAAAAGTCGTTTGAACAAAACATTTAAACAGCAGTTTTAAGGCTTACCAAATCGAATGATAAAACTCCAAAACGTCAATTTGTTCGAACAACTTTTTGAATGTTTAGCAGTATTTATCCAAAGCCGATGACCGAATGGTCAGAAACTACATCTGTATTAAATACAAGTACTATTCTACATCTCCAAACGGTTCGGAAAGCGGCAGTGCGGGAAGAATACAAGTAAACACGATTACTGATGCAGCGAGAGGCCTACATCATTGGCCCAACATTAATGTGGCCGAAGCCCAACTTCATTGGCCCAATGTTAATGTAGCCAGAGCCCAACTTCATTGGCCCAATATTAATGTAGCAGAGCCCAACTTCATTGGCCCAACATTAATGCAGCGAGAGGCCCAACATCATTGGCCCAATATTAATGAAGCCAGAGCCCAACATCATTAACCCAATATTAATGAAGCCAGAGCCCAACATCATTAACCTAATATTAATGCAGCAAGAGGCCTACATCATTGGCCCAATATTAATGTAGCCAAAGCCCTACATCATTGGCCCAATATTAATATAACCAGAGCCCAACTTCATTGGCCCAATATTAATGTAGCCAGAGCCCTACATCATTGGCCCAATATTAATGTAGCCAGAGCCGTACATCATTGGCCCAATATTAATGAAGCCAGAGCCCAACATCATTAACCCAATATTAATGAAGCCAGAGCCCAACATCATTAACCTAATATTAATGCAGCAAGAGGCCTACATCATTGGCCCAATATTAATGAAGCCAGAGCCCAACATCATTAACCCAATATTAATGCAGCGAGAGGCCTACATCATTGGCCCAATATTAATGTAGCCAGAGCCCTACATCATTGGCCCAATATTAATGAAGCCAGAGCCCAACATCATTAACCCAATATTAATGCAGCGAGAGGCCTACATCATTGGCCCAATATTAATGTAGCCAGAGCCCTACATCATTTGCCCAATATTAATGTAGCCAGAGCCCTACATCATTGGCCCAATATTAATATAGCCAGAGCGCAACTTCATTGGCCCAATATTAATGCAGCCAGAGCCCTACATCATTGGTCCAATATTAATGTAGCCAGAGTCCAGCTTCATTGGCCCAATATTCAGGTAGCCAGAGCCCTACATCATTGGCCCAACATTAATATAGCCAGAGCCCAACTTCATTGACCCAATATTAATGTAGCCAGAGCCCTACATCATTGGTCCAACATTAATGTAGCCAGAGTCCAGCTTCATTGGCCCAATATTCAGGTAGCCAGAGCCCTACATCATTGGCCCAATATTAATGTAGCAAGAGCCTTGCATCATTGGCCCAATATTAATGCAGCCAGAACCCTACAGCATTGGGCCTGGCGTAATTGGGCCTGGCGTACGCTACTTGTGTACACGAGCGTAACACCGTGCTTATGCACCAATTCACGTTCTGTGAAAGGCACGGATTTCACGCGAAAGCACACGAGAAAAAAAAACATAAAAGGCACAGACTAGGCACAGGTTCGGCACGTTTTACAGAATGCTTAGGCACAGCTTAGGCACAGTTTACGCCCATTTAGGCACGTGTTTCGGAAACGTTATATTTAACTCGTCCGAAGGCAAGCCGTACGAAAATTCTCGGCGGGTGACCAGCCAGATTCAGTCCGTAAAAAATATGGTTATCAGCGAGAATCGAAAGTGACAAGTCATAGTAATAATTCGGCTGACACGAGCAAGACAAACAAACGAGAATTGAGCGAGAACAGCAAGACATAATAATAATAAAGCATGATAAATGTGACCTTCCACGGAAAAACGTACACTAAACAGTTATCTGTTAAACGGCCTAAAAGCGTTTGATCGCAGTTCGGAAACTGCGTTAAAATGGTTTAGAAAAGCATTAGAAGCGTTGGAAAAACCGTTCGAATTTTCATCCATGCCGTTTGAAGCGTTTATAAAAAAAGCGTACAAAACTTTTTTTCCAGGCCGTTGACGCGTTGAAAGCGTTAGGAAAGTCGTTCAAATTATTCGTTCGGTCCACAGAGTTTAATACTTTACAAAAGTCGTTTGAACAAAACATTTAAACAGCAGTTTTAAGGCTTACCTTCTCTGTAGTTTGATTTGACTTCTTCGTTCTTTGTTCTCGTGAATATTCGACAAAATATCGCCGACATTTCGAGAGTACTTTGGCATCGTTCTCATGATAACTCGCACACGAAAATTCGCAAAGCAAATTAAAAAAAGAAGCGAATTTTTAGAAATTTCGCTGAAACGAAACGAAACACCGGTGAACTTTCCTGCCGAAAATACAAAGTGTTGCAGCGCCCGTTCGCTAAAACAAAGATTGTTTGGTATAAAACGCGTCGTGAACTTAAATATTCGAAGAAAACGTGATATAAATCTATCTTTCTGTTTTAACAATTCGAAATTAGCGTTGTTTTCCGCTTTGTAATCATTGTTACTCAACTGGTGCACTGATTCTTTTTGGAGACAGATCTTTTTGTCAATAAACAAGCAAATATGTGATCTTCACAGTTTTGACATCAGGTTATGCTAATTTATTGCTGAAATTTGACCAACTTGTGAAAACACCAGACAGCTGATCCGATGAATAAAATGACCCATTCCGTTTTATAAATCCAAATCGAATGATAAAACTCTAAAACGTCAATTTGTTTGAACAACTTTTTGAATGTTTGGCAGTATTTATCCAAAGCCGATGACCGAATGGTCAGAAACTACATCCGTATTAAATACAAGTACTATTCTACATCTCCAAACGGCTGGGAAAGCGGCAGTGCGGGAAGAATACAAGTAAACACGATTACTGATTTCCCGCCGTCGCTTTCACTTGGAGACAAAATAATTCGTTGCATGAGAACAATCTTGCAATTTATCGTCATAACAATGTGTGACCAAAAAGCGCTGTGACACGAGCAAGATGAAAGTAATGTTTCCCGGGAATATTGACATAACGCCGTTCAAAGGCACAATTTAGGCCCGAATTAAAGCACAATTTAGGCACAACTTAGGCACAGCTTAGGCATGAAAAAAAGCTAGACATGCACACTTCATGCACAACTTGGGCACACTTTATGCACAACTTGTTCGTGCCAAGGCACACTGTAGAATCCGTAATTCGATCCTACGTACAACGAAACGTATTTTTATGTAAAATAAACGATGTCTAACCGTGAAAATTGGATTGTAGTTTGAGTATGGATTTTCCAAATTGAAAATTGTTACCCCAGGAAATAAGCTGAACTTATGAGCACTTCAAAAGTCTTTTTGTTTTTTAACATAAGAAACGGAGCTAAAACCAAATCGATTTTGAAAATTTTCGACCAGGCTGTTTTTGTAGGTACGTAATATTAGGTTACCTTGCTGCAAATTGCTATAAATTTGTTATTTTTCGATCATTTAAAGTCATTCTTAAAATACATAATGCTCATTAGCTTTTAACATTAATTGCAAAAGAAAAAATGCCTACATATCATCAAAGCGGAGAAATTATTAATTGTGCCAGGTTAGACTGTCAATATTACGCGTAGTTTCCATAATGGCCTCATTTTTGGTGACTATTGTAAAATTTTCTGTTTTATTCAACCCTATATGCAAAACTAAAATTGTTCACAGGGAAGACATTAATGAATTTAGTTTTTTTACCAAATCTCAACCTAAACTGAATTTTAATAATTTCAGAAGAGCTAAATTAAGTGTGAATTTTAGCCATGTACACCAGTAGCGTGCGCCAGGCCGATCAACGACCTCCTTTTGCCGTTCCCGACCTTCCTGTATAAATGTACTTTGCGTGATTTGAAGGAAACAACAACAAACGTTTGTTTGTACATTTCGTTGCTCATTCTTTAAATTTAGTGCTTAGTGGCTGTGTTTTCACGAGGCGGTTTTTCTCGCTTAACATTCCTATAGGTAATTTGTTTACTGACCGCGTTAAGCAGCTTAAAAAATTTATGCGTTTTCACGGACAGAACTTTTTTCATTTTTTTTATACCATGCGCGATATATTTTCTTTTGTTAAAACAATAGAAAATTAGAACACAAAAGAACGACAATACAATGCCCTTCTTTGTTGTTTATTTGCCGACAAGCTTAAGCGACCTGGTTTGGTGGCTTAAATTTAATGAGAATTCTATTGTAGTTCGCCGACTCGCTTAACTTTAAGCGAGTTGGACAAGCAACTGTTTTCACGAGATTTCCGACTGTCACTCGCTCAGCGACTTGAAAAATCGCTCGTGAAAACACGGCCACTATCTTCTCTCAGATAGGAACGGCAAGTTAAGTTACTGTTATTTGACCGCAACCTTTGTTGAGTTGCGAAAGTAATTTCGCAGTTGCTTTGGTTTTGCATTGCTTAGCTTTGTGATTGGCTAAAAAATCTCGCGCCACTTTCTCAACCAATCAGAAGTAAAACCAAAACCAATCGTGACTTACTCACTCACATTTTCCCGCTCTTGGCGTCGGCGAGATGTATTTGCTTCGAGCTCTGATTGGTTCATTGGATTGTTTACGACTGCTGTGATTGGTCAGAGTAATTACTTTGGTTTTGGTTTTACGACACTCAAATGAAAACCGCTCTAATGCGACGAATTTTTATTTCAAGTTCTTGATAACCTACAACAACTTACGACACTGTTCTTAGTTTTGGTCTTTACCTCCTTTGATAATTTCCACTTTGGAAAAAAATTAGAAAACTAACAACACTGTGTTTTGCTGCAGTACAACGATTTGATGAAAAAGAAGCGAATTGTTCTCAACGACAAAGAAAAGATTGCTTCAGTTATTAAAGAACTTGACGAGAAGAAAAATGAGGCCCTCAGGAACGCCTGGAAGAAAGTCAATAAGGTTAGACTACAGTACTGAGTATGGCTTATGTTTCTGTTCTCGTTTCCGATATTGTTCATCTTGAGAAAGATGCAATGTTCAACAAGCCACGGACGTGGGACAAAGAAAGAAGGCTGTGCCCCCGACAGGATTCGAATCTATGACTTTAGCTTCACGGGTCAGATGCTCTAACTACTGAGCTACCTATCACGTATTCAAACACCTGGAAGACTCTAAAGAATGCCACAGTTTATGTTCACCCAATTGTTTCAATATCTTAGATCATGCTTCCACCAATTTTCAGCTTAAGACAAAGGAAGCTCTGCATATCAAATGGAAACAACCTTTGAACCAAACAGTTGTATCATGTTAATTTAAAACTTTTCTTTTTAATCACGTATTGTCGCACATTCTTTCATTTATTTGTCAAAGGTGTTTTCTCTCATTAGCATTTTCATTTACTTAGTATAAATTCAACTTTGTAACTTAAAATTTCAAACTGAAGATGACAAAGGATTGTCGAAACATGTCTTTTAAAATCAAGTCAGTTGTCGTTGCTTTGAAAATTATTACTAAAGCATGTGTTTAGTTTTACAGAATATTGGTATATGCCGCTTACGCATTTGAGACAAAATGTTAACCTTTATAATTAGCCAATTTGTCCGTATTGACAAGGTTAATTCTGCATGGGATTGCTTAAGCCTGAACGGGAAAAACTGTTCGTTGTCCGTATTAACGGGTGCTAAATTTTAGAGAAAATGTATGGGCTTTTCGGCCAGGGTGTCCGTAAGACGGGATTCGACTATACTTCCAAAGAACAATCCTGAGAAAGAAATTAGAAACAATACTTGTGACACCGTAGTGACCTTTTTTTACGTTGTTTATAGGACTTTGGTTCAATATTTTCTACTCTTCTGCCCGGAACCACAGCAAAACTGGCTCCCCCAGAAGGCCAAACAGCGCTTGACGGTCTGGAGGTGAAAGTGGCCTTTGGAAACGTGTGGAAAGAGAGTCTTAGTGAACTTAGCGGCGGTCAAAGGTTCGTTTTAAGTATATTTTAACCCTATTCAATAGCCTGGGGGTATATTATTTTCGATCATTTTTGGGTCAATTTGGACGGTCATGAGGTTTTGGAGATATCAAGAAATCCAAGATGGCGGATCCAAAATGGCGGCTGTGCAGAACCAATTGCATAATTCCTACGTCATATGACGTCATCGTCCTATTTTGCGGACCATATACTCTCTATGTTTCATTGTCATAACTTTAATGCCCTCCAGGAAAAACTTGCATAACATCTTGCATAGCATTTTGTATAACTTGCATAACATGTTGCTTAACTTGCATAACAAATTATTTTACTTTTTGCATAACATAGATGTGTTTTGTTTCTGCCAGGTCCCTAGTGGCACTCAGCCTCATTCTTTCCATGTTGCTCTTCAAACCCGCTCCTTTGTACATCCTGGATGAAGTAGACGCCGCTCTGGATCTTTCTCACACTCAAAACATCGGCCAGATGCTCAGGGCGCACTTCAGACATTCGCAGTTCATTGTGGTCTCCTTGAAAGACGGCATGTTCAACAATGCTAACGTCCTCTTCAAAACGAAGTTCGTCGATGGGGTCTCCACGGTCACTCGATATGCTCAGAACCAGCCTTCCCGGGATGGCGATGGCAGAGGAACACAGGCACTGGGACGAGGAGGGAAAAGCACTGCGAAGAAAAAGGACGACAGAAGCAAAAGGCCGGGAATTGAGACTCCTTCCCAGCCCCTCACGCCAACCCAAGGCTGAAAAGCACGACGGAAATATATCATTTCAACAGAACTGTCTGCTCTTCACGAAACCCCTTTCTAGTGGATCCTATTGTACAGCGGTGTTTCTTGGGGCAATTTGGAACTTACGCAACAAAGGACTGGATGTAACCCTATGATGGACTAGTCTCCTATCCATGAGGAAGTACTAATACTCCAAGCTTGCGATGGACTAACATCCCATCCAGGGGGAGTAGCAATGGTCCTTGTTGCTTTATATTAACAGACCAGATTTAAGGGTGGGGTAGGGGTGTATATCGTGTGAAATAGTACTTAATATACTTTATACTACGCATATATTGACGCATTTTGGTCAAGTGTATTTTCGTAGACTCGTCGTAACTTGTGTTACACTACATCTGTTTTTGATTTGCACTTACTTCATCAAAATTCAGAAACATTAAAAAACAGATTTCTGTCCCAAACTGTTTATGGAATTGTAGAGAGTTTAAAACTACACATCTAGGCCAAATTTTGAAGCGCAATAGCATTTCGTTGAAGAACGAGCATTGGACATTTTAAGTAAAAATGTATGATGTACCACTTGGTGTTTCTTTTCAGTACACTAACGTGGCGGCAAAAACTTCGAAGTCTTAATTACACCAAAAATCTTAACAAAAAAGACTGGATTCACATTAAATCGGCTTGTAAGCATCTATAATGCAAAAAATAACTTTTAGCTGATTCGATTGTGTCTATTTTCACCACTTGTTTAAAACAGCGCGACGAATTGCGTGACACATTTAAAACCTTTATTAATCCACATATGTTAGAAACAGCTTTGTAGGATGTATAGTTTAGACTTGAATTATTATGACGTCATGTGCAAACCAAAAATTCTGCTCTGTTAGGGACCTTTGGCAATCACGACGGCAGTGACGTCACAAAACAATAGTTTTAATGAGCATGATCACAATGGCTCAGCAATTACCTTATAAGGTGTATGGACGGCGGCGATGTTGGTGTTCAGAACGATGATATTTCCATCCTTTGGAATTTAAACTCTATTTGTATGCATTAGGGAGCATTAGATTGGAGTACGATTACGAGATTGAATACGAGTACGAGTGTTGAATTTAAAGCCAGTCACGTCCCCAGTACTGTCGGTCCTTCCTGTTGCTGACCAGAAGATAAGGATACTTTAAAGATATAAAATTGGTGTGATAAATGTTTATCTAGAGCATGCAAACTAGGTTGGAAAAGTGGTACTCGTACTCAATCTCGTACTCAATCTCGTACTCGTAGTCCGATCCAAAGTTCTCTGTTTTCTGTTCCTGAACACCAACATGGCCTCCATACATACGCCCTATACATGCGTGCGCACACATGTATAAACGTAGCGCAATTTATCTTCGTACCTTTCTTGTCTTGCTCCACAACAAAGCAACGACAAATAACCGGCGTTTTATGAAGACCGTGAACCGACGAAAGTGAATTAGCTTTTCTCTATGTGAACCGGAACGCCGTCCCTACGAACTCAGCTTTTTGTTATTTTCAATCCATGAGCCAGTTGGAATAATCATCAAGTGGATGAAAGAACGCGAACTCACTTTTCAAGTGAAATTTTCCAAGGCGTTCCCGTGGTGGCGTGGTTGCTTTAGGTCCCCCTTTTCTAAACGACATGACCTCTTGTAAATATTGTGACAATTGTTGCTGCTTCAAACAACACCAATAAAACATTTTTGGCATTACTTGTACATGTCGTTCCTTCATTTTATGAAGATATTTGCCTGATTATGCAAAATCTGTACCAGGGCATCGTGTTTGGTCGTTGGTTCGTTCTTTCGTTCGACCGTCTTGGACCAAAAGTACTCACTAGGGTTGGGTGGGGCAAAGTTCCGACGAGGTTAGGGTAATGTGTGATCTTGAAATGTCTTCATTTTTGAAGAGAGATAATCACTCACTTTATGTTTATCGTAAGTAGATCTCACCAAGTATGTCCCGATAAATGTTATCGAGGCGAGATAAAACTGGTTAATGTATCTGAAAGACACAAAGATTCGTTTTACTCGGAGAGGGCAAAGTTAAATTTTCCGCCTACTTATCAGTTTTCCTTGGGATTGGAAAAGGTTTGTATTATTTTGTATTATTTAGCGCCTGAGTTGGCGCTAAAAATTGACAGCCTTAGAATGTTTCAATGAATTTGAAACTTGGAGATTGTATTAAACATTAATTAATCTTCATGAGGACTAAGTTTTAAAAAATTTCATCATTCGCTTTTTAATTCATGACAATTTTAATAAGAGTAGGGTCAACTTTTGATGTAAAAGCGAAATAACACTCCAGGCCAGTTCATATTCAAGGTAATATTTCTGAAATCCAAACGCAGCGATTTCCATGAGATTTTTACCTAGGGTATTTGGATGGTATAAAATTCATGTAAGACCAAAACATTATTTCATCAAGCCCTGTAGACATAAGTTTTACTAACATTTCAAAATTGTTTTGTTTTTGTTGTATTTTAACACCTTAAAACTTCACTCGAAATTTTTTCGAAAACGCTTCCATAGAAATTTGTAAAATTTTGTAGACCTAAGGACAAGTACGTCAGGTCGAAGATCCAGAGAGCGTTTTCCAAAATTATCTCTTGATGACAAGTAATTCTGTATTATGTAAAACAGGAAGTGACGTCATAACGTTGCTTTGGCAACTCCGATTTCCATAAAACTAATCTCATCTGAAACTTTAATCTTTCTCTAGTACAGCTGTGGCAATCGATTTTCTGTTGGATCGTTTGTGGTGGTACACAAAGTTTCTCAAAGCTAAACGGTATCGTCGCTCAAAAACCCAGTCGAGCCACCTTAATTAAAATAGCTGTATGTACTTTAATATAACTAAAGGTTTTGTTTTGTGCTGTAAAATCTAGAAGTGTCCCCAGGGGGAGGGTGGGGGGGACTTCCATATATAATAATAATAATAAATGCTTTATTTAAAAAATCAACTAAACTGCAGATGCCGTGAACGATCCTGATTGCGTCGCATAGCATCAAATACAAACAGTGATAAGCAACAGACCACTGCAAGGACCGATCAAACAATGTGAAAAGGCATTCTCTCGAAATGGCACTACGGTCGGCCAAACCTGACATGATCAGTGCTCAAAACTAGAAAGCAGACACAGCTGTTTCGGGCTGTTTGGCCCTCGTCAAAAATCTTTCAGTATTAAAAAACACTGGTCTTAACAAGATGTCCAGTCTAGCTAAATAATATACAAGCAATCATAAAATATATATATATATATATAAAAAACTATCTTTCTAGGTAAAATAATATACGAGCATCATAAAAATAAAGTTTACCTACCTCAAATGTGTCGCTAACTTGTGTCTTGTACCGAATTTGAAGCCATGCCGACGCCATTTAGCGAAGTTATTCAAATTCGGTACAAGACACAAGTAAGCGACACATTTGAGGTAGGTAAACTTTATTTCAAAATAGATAGTTATTTACCCAATTTTAGAGAATCCGTGATTTTCCCATACATTTCTCCATATACACAAGCTGTCGCACACACCACGTATCTAGAGTCGGCCGCCCGAAGGGCTCTCAAAAACACATCAAAAGACGAACTTTGAGCTTGGGAAACCTGTGGTATATCTAATGTATATAAATGCCGGGAGTACTCGTCGTACCTTTTAGGGATCAAAATGTGTAGATTGGTACCGATTAGGGTACTAAAATCCAAATATACTGTATACTGCAGGGTACAAATAAAAATTGTTGTTGTTAGGAACTATTTGCCAGTCAACTGATAGTAATGAGGGGGACCAGGTAACCTGATAGCCCTATGTTATTGAGGGGTACGATTTTGGACATTTTTGGGATTCCGTTATCGACCTCGGTAAATTCATGTGTTTTTCCGTTACTCTTCGGCACAAGTTCGCAATTACCAAGGCAATTTGCGACATGCGGTATACTTTTAGTTTGATGTAATTGCGCAGGAACAGGAAAAGGCAAAAACAGAGCAGGAGAAGATGACGCAACTAGCAAGTTGAGATATATCTCGTATATTTCTAGCATGACGTAACAGTTGCATTGTAGCTGTACACAAATGAGTAGGTGTATTACAGTACGAATAATGCATGATTCAATTCCTACAGTTACCATCCCCCCCCGGGGGGCAACCCCCGGGGCAAAGTCGGCCGTTGTGGCCCGGGGATGAGGAATTTTGCAAGTACTCTTGTCCCGGGGGTAGGTGGTGGGGATAATCTAGGTGCGCAAGGAGTTATGGCGAAAATTTCGTCGAAGCACATGGCGGACGACATGACTCAACAAGCGAACTTCTTTGCTGGGAAATCCTTACAATTTGTTAATAATTGGCTGGAAAAAACAATTTGACAAAGTTAAAGCCTGTATTTGAAGCGATGAAAGCCAAATAAACGCGATCAAGGAAGAAAAACAATGGGAGGGCTGCTTCCTGATCTTTCTAGCCATACGAGTCTAGTCCAGTCCATGTCTATTTTGTAAACTTAATAAATATTTCTGTCTTCTTGAGAAACAGTGCAGCGTGCTTTTGAGTGTCCCGGGGGTGGGGAATTACCTCTTTCGTTGTGCCCGGGGGTGGGGAATAGGATGCCAAGTGAAGAAAAGATGGCAAATCCCCGGGGGTGTGCCCGGGGGAGGGGATGGTAACTGTAAGAATTGTACCATGCATAAAGTGAGCAAGGCTGATACTACGAGCAACATTGAGCGCAAAAACGACATGATAACTGTCCACGGTTGCATTTCGGCTTTCAGTTTGGGCTTGCTATCTATCATGTCGTTGTCGCGATAAATGTTCTACGTAGACTGCACAGACTAGATCTCCACATCCTGCGTACACCAGCAGCATTTTCGTTCGCGATCCTTCGCTTCTTATTCACGTATTATAGCAGGTCGCTTTTGACTCGACCAAATCGGTTTTCCTTATGGTGCCGATGAAGCAACACAGCGTACCCAAAGCAATACGCTTGGTCAGAACTAATTGATATTAGAATAAGAGACAAGGAATAACATAAATTATAAGTTATTTAATAATCATTCATTTAATTCAATGGTATTTTGCAGGCGGAAAATTGTTAATAAAGTCAAACTTAATTAAAATGATGTAATGTTCGTGGGGAGACAATTTATCACGGTCGGACACCTTATTGAGACTTATATAACGTAATGTCGACACTTAGAATTTTATTTTCAATAAATTTTTAAGTGTAAAAAAGAAAATCTAAAATCACCACTCAGGAATGATCATGTGACCTCAGCTAGACTTGGGCTTACATAGTCTACCGTACCACTGTACCACCTAGCTTCCCGCGTTGCTTAGTCCTAAATTTAAATATATAAACTGCCACCCCAAACATCAACTGAAAGCTAACCAGTTACTCCGTTGTATAAGTCTCAATAAGGTGTCCGATCGTCCCTCTACGCCCGTGGTAAATTGTTTTCCATGTTCGTGCGGCATCGCAACAACCAAAAAAAGATGCCATTGCGTGTGCGTAGCTAGTGCCAGTGTCAAACCCAATCTCTTTCCTGGAGGCCGCATTCCTATTGGCCTGACACTCGCGGCTCTGGTGGGTTTAAAACTGGCACTAGCTACGCACGTTTATCTCGAGAAATCCTAAAGTGTGACCATTCAAATGAAAGCTATTGAGCAGTACTTTCCTGTGGTACTGTTTATTATGCTATACAACGTGGTTCTAACGTTTGAGTCTATGGATGAAATCCTAAAGTGTGACCATTCATACGAAAGCTACTGAGCAGTAATTTTCCGTGGTACTGTTTATTATGCTGTGCAATTTGGTTCTAGCTTTTGCGTCTGCGGATGAAATACTTAAGAGTGACTATTCAAATGAAAGCTATTTGTCGATATTTTGCAAAAAGTCATTAAGGTTATTTTTTTCTCATTTCTACATCTTGAGGGTGAATAAAATTGAAAATAAATCTGGTGAAATAATCCGCTCTTGTTCAGAGAAATTTAGAAGTCGTTCTATATATCGTGCGAACAAGAAAGAAAAATATCTCAAATATGCGCTATTTATAGCAATAAAATATTTCGTACACTTTTAAATCTGAGGAATCATGTTGGCTTTGTTTTTCTTTTTAATCATAATCGCCTTTCAATGGTGGCAACGGGGGGGGGAGGGGGCACTAAATCATTTTCAGTGTGCGGAGGGGGGGGGGGGGGGAGAGGTGGGGAGTACTCTATAGGTTTTGGGAAGGTGGTGTGCACCTGGAACTAAGCCTGTCCCGATTGTGCTTGGCAACTTTTGAGAAACTTTTGTCGTTTGAAGCAACTTTCTGCAGTCCTAGTAACCTCAAGCAAATTTCGCCTTTCTGAGTAACTTTTGAGAGAATTATAGGTTTACAGCACATATCAAGCACGAAAAAGTGAACAATTTGATAGAAAACTTCAATTTATGCCAATTTATTGATGTTTATCAAGGCCGTTTTAAACAAATAACTTGTCAAATGAACCATAAGTTTAGTTCCGTTCTTTCCTTAAAATGCGCTTATATTTGCGAGGAACCTTTTTTCTTAACTGATATAAGCAATTATTGAGAAGGACGAAAAATAAGGCTTTAATTAACGTTTGTATGAAAATATCATTAAATTTAGGCAGCAACTTTCGAAATTTCAGTAGCAAATGTTTGGATTTTTGACAATCTTTTGGCCCCTTTTTTTTGCATTCTAGGAAGCAAGTTTTCAGCATTTCACAAGTACAATCGGGACAGGCCTTCTTGCGTCTCTGAAATCATTACCCTATTGGGGAATCTTTGTTTACCATTTTTGCCTCATTAGCATATGCGCCTCGTTCTCTAACCTACCTACAAAAAACTCAACTCTGAATATTGAAAGGGCATAGCACAGTTACCTTTCTCTGAAAATTTGAGCCCGATAAACTAGATACACTCCATGCAATGCTGTATTAAAAACTCAAAGTTATAAAAAGAATGTATGTCTTAATAGCGCTTTTGCCACCCAACAATTTTGCAGTTTTTGATAGCAGATATTTCCTCAAATATTGCATGAAAAAAGCTGACAATTGCATAGATTACTAAGTTTAACAAGCTCTTTCAACCTTTGAAGTCAATTCGTATTTAGCATGATGCCTTCTCCATGCAGATTCGTATGCTAATGAAGCAAAATGTAAACAATGTCGTCAGCAAAGATTCTCCTATACTAGACTAGACCATGTTCAGCTGTATTATTATTACCATTCCCCTATACTACACTATACCATGTTCAGCTCTATTTTGTAACACTATTGTAGACTAGGCACCAAAAAAATCCCTACCCTATCCCAGACTCGCTGTTTCCAGAAACTCTATCTTCATACCACTAATCAGTTTCCCAGCAAATGATACCCTATTCTACACCAAAACTCTCTGATTTCTATACCCTTTCCCAGACTAAACTGTTTGAAACCCATACCCTTCACAGCGGCACATACCCATATAGCCTATATATGAGAGTCCCCCTCTATCTTCACACCATTGATCAGTTTCCCAGTAAATGATACCCTATTCTATACCAAAACTCTCTGATTTATATACCCTATCCCAGACTAAACTGTTTGAAACCCATACCCTTGGCAGCAGCACATACCCATATAGCCTATATATGAGAGTACCCCTCTATCTTCATACCATTGATCAGTTTCCCAGTAAATGATACCCTATTCTATACCAAAACTCTCTGATTTATATACCCTATACCAGACTAAACTGTTTGAAACCCATACCCTTGACAGTGGCACATACGCATATAGCCTGTATATGAGAGCACCCCTCTATTCTATACCAGTAAGTAAAGTAAATAATAGCTTTATTTGCATGACTATATTGAGTTACAGTATTGCAAAAGCAAACCTCTCTGATTTCTATACCCTTTCCCAGACTAAACTGTTTGAAAACCATATCCTTCAAAGCGGCACATACCCATATAGCTTATATATAAGAGTACACCCCCCTCCCCGCCCGGTTGGAAAGCACTTTCAAATTAAAATTATCAAAATTTCTTGGCAAAGCCCTGCCAACTAAATTAGCCGCTTGTTTGATCTCTCGCTCGCCCTATCACCAGGCTTCACGCGGACAGCGAGAAAAGATAGATGCACCCGATTCGCGTATAATTAGCCGCATATAAGCGGGTCTAATTAACATCAAATTACCGCATGCAAGCGGTAAAATAGGCCCTACTTACCTACTGAGTAGTATTCTTTATATTACTGACGTTAGGCACAAAACTGAGAGAAAAGAGCTCCAGTTTAGTACTGACCTGCAGTGTTTAGGGTTAAGAACTGATTTGAAAACGGTTAGCATTCATTTATGGTCATAGGTAACTCTATAAATATGTTAAAAATTACACTTCCTGTCAGCTAGCCCTCGTTGTTGTAGTGGATATGGGTATTAGTTATGAAGCAAACGACTCGGGTTCGAGGCATACACTCTTCTGATCTTTTTCTTTCTTTGTCTAAAAAAAGGAGTTTTACTTTATGTAAAATGTTCAAGTAAAAGACAAAAGCCAGTTTAAGATCACCTCTATTTTCGTTATTTCTCAGTAGGTGAATTGGGCCTACTTTAACCGCTTGCATGCGGTAATTTGATGTTAATTAGACTCGCTTATATGCGGTTAATTATATGCGAATCGGCTGAGATAGAAGTTAAAGTTAGAATCCCAAAATGCCCAGTTTGCAAGCGGCTTTTTCCAGTTGGCGGTCAATCATCTCTTTGCAAGTGGCTATTCTGCGACCGGCCAGGTTGTATTTCCTCAGATCACGTGCACTTTCTCGGTCCATTTCCACTGAGAGAGCGCTTTTCACTGCATTAACTCGATGTTTAAATTCCATCTGGCCAAAAGGGACAACCAATGGTACCTAGATAAAATAAAATACAGTTCGGTTCGAGATATTAACGAAGTTGGTGTTCATTTGCATTCTTTTTTCTTCGGCTGAAAGGAATACTATACTGTAGAGTACAGTAGCGGTATGGTACAGTACAGTAACAGGTTCGTAATGCGATATAAAATACAACTGAAAGACTACTGTATGGCTGGTATAGGTGCAACAGAGCAATCGGTGCTTGTAGTTCAGAAGCTTTATGATTAAAATTCAGATGTTTTCCTCTTGTTGGTGTTGGTACAAGATATCAGGGGTGAAACTATGAGAAACTTATCACTCGGAGAGACAAATTTGGTTCGAGATAACAAGAAGTTCGAGATATCCGGGCTTCGAAATAACGCGACTCCGTTGTAATACTTTGTAATACTCAACGTATAGCCTAACACAGACTCAATAGACTAGAGTCGACTCTAGTTTCGTTTATACAATAACTAGAATTCTACGCGCATTTTTATTGGTCGTTAGCTCTGATCTATTGGAGGACAGATGTATATAGTTGACGTCATGAAGACAATAACCGATAACCATAACCGAATACGCCTTCCCTGTGTTCCACAATGGGCTTCCGATGTATCTGTCGGACGATTTAGAAAGACTGCAGAAGCGTGCGTTAAGAATAATCTTTTAAACTTTTTATAAAGATTTTTAACAGGTCAGTTTCAAAACTTTTATTTATTATCAATAATCTTCCCATTCTCTAGCTAATCCGAAGCTTTAACAGCTAGCAATCTGCCCTCCCTATACGACCGCGGAGATTCGGGGGTGGAAGCGGAATAATGAATAATGAATAACGGCTTAAAAAAGAAAATGAATAAGGAATAACGGCTTAAAAAGAAAATGAATAATGAATAACTAGGGTTTAATCGGGAATAATGAATTATACAAAGAAAGAATCGCGTAAAGAAGCGATAGAGATCACGCGCTCGAAACTTGCAATCTTTGTCAAAATCAAATCTTTGATGTCTTTGATGGTTTTAGTGACCTTTCAGTGCCTTCCAGTCTCAGATTCTGGTCCTTCCGTAGCCGATTTCGTAACTTTTTCCTGATTGGTGCGTGCTTTTTATGTCCATTGTGTTTATGTCATCATTGTCTGGTTCGTTTCTTTGTGACCGATTGTGAGCAGATTCTGTCTGCCTCGAGTAACGTCTCGGAGTGTTTTTAGTCATTTTTGGTGTGTCGAAGAGTGTTACATGGTAATCGAACAGTAATTCACAAATGGGAAAAAAAAAAAGAGAGATCGCGACAGACGGTACGTTGAATTCAAGTTTGATATCGTAACTGACATTCGATTCATGTTTACATGTAATTATCTGTTGTTCACTACAGTTCATACGTTATCAAAATTGCATTATTTCCAGGTCACGTTCCCAATCCTGGTCGCCTGAAAGGTCACAGCGTATAGCTCAAAACGGTCGAAAAGATCGGAAAGGTCGGTCAATTTTAAGTGTTTAAATGTTGATTTATTATAGTTCTCTGTTTAGTCAATTGTCGACCGGGCTAGCATACATGGTATTACGCGACCGTCTGCGAAGTAGATTCAGAGTGCAAAAAGGCAGTTACGGTATTTTGAGAAACGAAACGAAACCAAACTCAGTCGAACAAATCGTTTTCCTCTGCTGCTTTTGACTGGGAATATCTCGATGGTAATTGGTTAACACACCCCCCATAGTGTTACATTTCCAGCCCCGACGTCTCCTTGGAACTTTATGCTGTAAAATTGTTCCCTGGCGTTAAGCTTGTGAATAAGAAAGGCAGTATTTAATTCTATTCAAAAAACTTTAGACAAAGTTAATAATTTATTAAGACGAAATTTGTGGGATCCTATAGTCGATTTTAGGGATGAGAAGGAAGAGAGATATTTTTGTTCGACTGAAGCATAGTTGTTTTGGAGAAGGAAAAAAAATATTGTGACGTGTCTGTTGATTTGCAGTAAAATAGATGCTTATTACAAAATTAGGTCCAGAGATAACTTAATATCACAGTTTTTTTCTTCGTGATCTCTGGCACTATTAATTTTGCTGCCCTCGAAGCAGTGAGCAGACTTTATCCAAACTCTCCATATCGGCACGTACCATTGTAAATAAGAATATCAAACAATGTGGTGCTTAGTTATCTACCAATAATTTGCGCAAAGTAAATATGACTATATGGAAAATGGTATGTGTCAAATAAACGAATATAGATGGCCTCCCAGGGGTTTTAGGGAACAAGGGAACATGGCCATTTATTTTTGGGGAACCAGGGATATCTTAAAATTACTTTTAGGGAACAAGGGAACTTTTGAGTATTTTTCGGGAACGAGGGAACATTGATTATTTAGGTTTTCAAGAAATTTTTATACTTCTTTATGGCAAAAAAGGTCAGAAGAAGGCCACTCGTTTCTCTTTTGTCTCCCAGTGCAAGAGGAAAGAAGCCTGGGCGCAATTTTGTTCTTCACAAAAGAACTGGCGTGCGTTTCTCGAAACTCCCGATGTCTTTTCGGGCCCGAAAGCTATCTTTTAAATATAGGTTTCTAACGAAAGGCTTATTGCTTAGCTTTCAAAATCAACAAAAACCGAATCTTTATTGGTAAACATGTTGCACCTAACACAGCTTTTCGGGTCCGAAAAGTTTTCGGGACTTTTGAGAAACGCACGCCTGGTGACGAGCTTTTGAGCGCGCGGTAACCTGGGAAAATTCTACTTGACCGCCATTTTGACTGCCATCACGGATCATTGCGATTTCATGCTCCAGAAGCTCTGTCAATTGTGGGGAACATTTAAGAATATTTTTGGGGAACACGGGAACATGGAACATAATTTCAGGGAACAGGGGAACTCAGTAAAAATGAATTTCGCGGAACATTATAATTTATTTTTGGGGAACAGGGGATAAATTGCTTTTTTTATAGAGAACAAGGGAACATGTACCCCCCCCCCCCCCCCCAAGGCCCTCAATATACAGTAAGCCTGCATAACAGGCGTTATTGGGGCGCTCAAGCGGGTTTTAGGTCGCGAGCGCTCAACGCGAGACACGCACTCGCGCTACGTGCTCTCGCCCCAAAACCCGCTTGAGCGCCCCCCAATAACGCCTGTTATGCAGGCTATAGTGCAAGAAAAAGTAGTCGCTTAAGGTGGCTCCCAACAGTTTCCAGCACTTTCCAAGACTTAGATTTTGATGGGTCATTAAAACCACTCTTTATCAGTTGATGCTACAATCATGATATCAAACGAATGCCCAATGATTGGTGAACACGTTGTTATCATTTTTGTGACACAATATGTTACTATAGCAATAGCATAACGTGTTGAAAACAACCCTCATTTTACCTCTAAGTTTTAATAACTCAAAAATGACTTGGTGAACCCCATTTTTTATTGTTGAATTTTGATCAGTAGGATAACATGCAACTTTTGACAAAATTTAAAAAAATTCTGTAGGTAGGGTTCAGAGCCACCTTAAATTTGAATTTATTGAGAAATAAACATTATTAGCTTTGATTTATCTGCTAAGCAAGTTTTTTTTTTTTGTCGACATTTGAGTCATTATGAAAAACTGACCAAACCCAAATGAACGTTATCGCATATTCTCGTTCCCGTGCCAGGAATAAATCAAGAATAAATGCCGGGTTGAAATAAACACCGGGTATATCAGGTCTAGCAACCTCGTTCCCAGGGCTTTTCCCTTCGAGAGAGGGAAAAGCCCTGGGAACGAGGTTGCAGGTCTAGTTTTGAAGAAACGACGGAGCGTATACCAAACAGTTCAACAAACCACTCTGACAGCATTCGCAATAACTTTTTTGTATCTAAGTTTTTTTTTTAAATAAGAGACGAAGTCGAGAAGTCGGTGTCATTGTGTCGATGTTTAGTGTACATTTTAGTTCAGTGTACATTTTAGTTCAGTGTACAGTATATGAGAATAAATGCCACGTCTATAAGGCTGAGTTCTAAATAAACCCCAGTCTGGAGTTAAATCAATAAATACGGAAATTAGATTGAATATGACGCTGTCGGTTTTAAATCATATTTTAATTGAAGTGAAAATCTTCTATTTCACAAAAAATGCAAGTTAGAAGCTGCCTAAAAAACTCGAATACGGAATAATGAATAACGAGAAAAATTTAAAAATGAATAATGAATAACGAGAAAAAAAATGAAAGGAATAATGAATAAGTGAGATCCAATTATTCCGCTTCCACCCCCGACGGAGATGCACTAACGACACAATTATACAACAAATTGTGTAATTTATTGCCTGACCAAAACACGTTAATCTTGGAAATTAGCAGAGTTTTAATGTGTCTACAAAAATTAGCAGAGTTTTAACGTGTCTACATGAATGACAAACAGACTGGACGGACTGAAGAACAACTTTATATATGTACGTAATGCTAAGTAGATTTTAATTATTGCTACAATTCTCGTCATGATATTCTGATATAAATTTTACATAGTTTTTAAATATTGTAATTTTGATACCAATTTTAAGTAATTTTTAAATGTATCTATCTATCTGTCTGCTGTCTGTCTGTCTGTCTGTCTGTCTATCTATCTATCCATTTATCTGTCTACCTTTCAAATAAAACTCGTCAGTACAACTTTCAAAAGGTGCTCTTTGCCTTTCAAATGCCTTTGAAATTTCTCTCCAGTTATGAATTACCTGCCATTCTTCCATCCATTGTTTGGTTAGAGCATCGCAACGATCTTGGTCATTTTCTTTTTCTTGCCATGCTATTCGTCGTCTGGGAGGCCCGCAGTCTATATCGTCAGGCATGGTGTATGCTCTAATCTTTCCGTCTTCGATTGTCGTTGGTGATGATGGTGTGATCCCTTGGTCTAAGTGGTTAAGGCTTGCAAATCGTTTCATTTGCCTACTAAACCGATGGAATCTCTCTGCCATTCTGAAGAACGAACTGTTATAATAATCAACAAGACATAGTTAGTTTTCTTTTTTAACTTTTACTCTCACAGTCAAACCTTGATTTGTGTCATGGAGTTATAACTTCAGAGCCTGTGGATAAAATCCTACATTGTGATCATTTAAATGAAGGCAGTATTTTCCTGTGGCGCTGTTTATTATGATGAACAAGGTGGTTCTACCTTTTGAGTCTGTGGGTAAAATCCGTGACCTGTGGGTAAAATCCGTGACCGACCATTCAAATGAAAGCTATTGATCAGTACTTTCCTGTGGTGCTGTTTATTATGCTGTACAAGGTGGTTCTAACTTTTGAGTCTGTGGATGAAATCCTAAAGTGTGACCATTCAAATGAAAGCTATTGAACAGTACTTTCCTGTGGTACTGTTTATTGTGCTGTACAAGGTGGTTCTAACTTTTGAGTCTGTGGATGAAATCCTAAAGTGTGACCTTTCAAATGAAAGCTACTGAGCAGTACTTTTCAGTGGTGCTGCTTATTATGACGTACAAGGTGGTTGTAACTTTTGAGTTCGCGGATGAAATTCTAAAGTGTGGCCATTTAAATAAAAGCTATTGATCAGTGTTTTCCTGTGCCGTACTGTTTCTTACACTGTACAAAGTGGTTCTCAACTTAGATTGCAGGTGCAGGTCAGTGGATTATAACTGGAACCCGCATCGGGAAATCTGCCAGTCACGATCATTAATTGAAACTATCACAATTATCATTATCATCGTCGTCATATACAGCCTTAGTACGACCCAAGCTAGAATATGCATGCTCAGCGTGGGACCCACACCTCAAGAAAGATGCGGCTGTGATAGAAAGGGTACAGCGCAAAGCAGCACGATTTTGTTCACAGAACTATAGCCGATATGCAAGTGTCACAGATATGATCAATGACCTTGGATGGGATACTTTAGAACTGAGAAGGAAAAAGGTTAGATTGACGATCATGTATAAATTAAGTCATAACTTCATTGATACGGAAACTACAAAGTCACTATCCAATTACCCTGAGGCTCGGACAAGAAGAAGTCACCAATTTAAGTATAAGATCCCACATGCTTATAAGGATGTTTTTAAGTTTTCATACTTTCCAAGAACTATCGTTGACTGGAACTGTCTCCCCGAGGAGATTGTTAACTCAAGCTCTTTAGATATTTTTAAATCAAAGTTGTCAAATTATTTTAGAAACTCGTTTTAATTTTTTTTTTAATTTAATGAACTAGGAAATATGTTTTGTTTTATTTTATTTTATCAGTCGGTGTGATATCGTAAGACTTTACCGACTTAATAGACCATTTTTCAGTTGTCTTCTTAGTGTCCTGGCCTTCGAGTGGAAGCGAGGTTGAAGTTGACCATGTTATGATACAGACCTTGGAGCTTTTCAGATGTAAATTTACCTAGTTAGCATGAGAACAGCATTATTAACATATGAAAGGCAGAAAGGTTTGTATCAAAGCAAGGTCACCTCCAGCCTCACTTCCACTCAAAGGCGAGGTCACCAAGCACACAACTGTAAAATGGACTATTAATGTAAATGTCAACGTAAATCGTCATCATGACCGTTATCATGTTTTTTGGCTTATTTTACATTGTCCCCAGGATGTTTTTAGCACTACTGAGCAGAAATTCTGCTCAACCTCTCTCCGTCTTTTCAACATGATCTCAGCTAACCAGTGCAGTTCCTCGGCCTTACGTTTGGCCCTGCGTGTCTTTTTGACCTTTTAACATGATATTGGTCATGTATCCGCTGAGGGATGGTTCATGTCTATCCTCACTTTCTTTATCGCCACAACGGCATGATATTTCAAATTCTTTGCCTATTACTCATAGTCACGCGCCGCTGCGACTTGGGTCAATTGGCAAACATTTGAATTCGAGCTCCCATTGTTGCCATCACCACGTGCGATTTGGTAGAGAATTGGCGTTCGCGCTAGTTTGACCCAACCAGGTTGAAACTGCTGTCCACGGTTGCATTTTGGCTTTCAGTTTGGGCTCTATCATGTCGTTGTCGCGTTAAATGTTCTACGTAGTATCAGCTTTGCTCACTATGCTCTTTTTGTTTGTTTCTTTTTTTGTTAACCCTATTCAGACCGGGAAGCGTTAAGTGCCCGCGTTGACTTAAAATACCGTCAACGCTTTCTTAACCCTATTAACCCTACTCTCTAATATGTCAAATATGCCCACCTCTTGAGCTTCAAGTTTTTAATAGCTCCCTCTTTAAACCCCCCCTCTAATATACCCCCTTCCCGTCCTCCTTGAGCTTCAAGTTTTTAATACGCCACTCCTCCCCCACCAAACCATGGAACACAGGTCGGGTGTAGAATCGCATTATGATTTTGATCTCAACATTTCCAACTTCCAATTTCATATTGGACAGTTTCAATACTTTCTTGTCAAGTTGAAAGAGAGTTTTAAATAAGCCACCTTCTCTATTAAGCACCCCCCTCTAGAACTTACATGAAATAAATATCCCCCGTGGGTCTTAATAGAGCGTTTACGGTACTCATCAAACTTCGTGACTATTTCTGAAATTTTTTGGGAAAATTTTGATCATTATCATCATCATCATCATCATCATCATCATCTTTTATTTAAAAACACGGGTTATCACATTCATTACAAAAATGGTCTTACAGTGAGCCGTGGGCTACTACATGCATACATGAAAAAACCTTATACATTATAATCACTATCCAAGGTTTTGTTCATGACATGTGACGTTTCCATGGCAACCGCATTTTGACAAGCATGTTAACCCAAGTTTTGAATTATTTGATTAAATTGATGCTTAAACGGAAACTTTTTAGGGCGTTCGGGTGAAAATCTTCTAACATTGATTCTTTTTATAAAACTTTTGCTACAGCTAGGTAATGAGTTACTCCTGTCAGGAATGAAAACAAATGGGGGGTCAGCGATACCTAAAATGCCACATTTTATGCGAGTGGATCTACTTAGCAAATTCATTCAACTGGTGATGTCCTTTAACGTTAATCTAATCTGTCAAATCCTATCAGCCGCAACTTGGCAGGATTCGACGTTGCATGGCTTATAAAATGGGAACATGTTTTAACTTGCTACACTGATATTTTGTTCATTTTTGCACAATCTGTCGAGAATTGAAAAAGAAAATAATCTATTCAAAAACTATATGGGACACGGACCATCTGGGCAAGTTAAATCTAACCAAAGTTAACGAAACGGCTACCAGCTGCATTTTATGTGTTTAGATTTCTTCCCTTGCGCTCGCGCTCGTGCATGACGTAGCATGGCACAGTGACATGAATTGCGTGCGCAGTAAGGATGCGCAAACAATTAGCGCGAACGTCCTTATGTCCATTACACTAAATTTGACAATTTAAGATCAATTTAGTATTTTTCTTTTTATTTCTAATACTCCTAGCAGAAGGCTAACAAATGCTCTGAGGGTGTAGTAATACTCCTAGTTGCCTTATGCTGCAGAAAGATAACAAAATGCTCAGGTTTCCCTGTGACGGACTCCTAACCAAGGGGAGTAGTAATACTCCCAGTCGCCCTTGCTGCAGAAAGATAGCATCCCAATCAAGGGAGATGAGTAATACTCCTAGTTGCTATATTCTGCAGAAAAGATAACAAAATGCTCGGGATTTCCTGTGATGGAGTAGCATCCCAACCAAGGGGGAGTAGTAATACTCCTAGTTGCTTTGTGCTGCAGAAACCTAACAAAATCCTCAAACCTCCATGTAACGGACTAGCATCCCAACTAACAACATTGCTTATGCTGCAGACGGCTAACAAACGCTCGGGTTCCTGTGATGGACTAGCATCCCAACCAAGGGGAGTAGTAATACTCCCAGTTGCCTTATGCTGCAGAAAGATAAAAAATGCTCGGGCCTCCCTGTGATGGAATAGCATCCCAACCAAGAGGGAGTAGTAATACTCCTGGTTGCCTTATGCTGCAGAAAGATAAAAAAATGCTCGGGCCTCCCTGTGATGGAATAGCATCCCAACCAAGAGGGAGTAGTAATACTCCTAGTTGCCTTATACTGCAGAACGATAACAAAATGCTCGGGCTTTCCTGTGATGGACTGGCATCCCAACCAAGGGAGAGTAGTAATACTCCCAGTTATCTTATGCTGCAGAAAGATAACAAAATCCTCGGGCCTCCCTGTGATGGACTAGCATCCCAACCAAGAGGGAGTAGTAATACTCCTAGTTGCCTTATACTGCAGAACGATAACAAAATGCTCGGGCTTTCCTGTGATGGACTAGCATCCCAACCAAGGGAGAGTAGTAATACTCCCAGTTATCTTATGCTGCAGAAAGATAACAAAATGCTCGGGCCTTCCTGTGATGGACTAGCATCCCAACCAAGGGGGAGTAGTAATACTCCTAGTTGCCTTATGCGGCGGAAAGATAACAAAATGCTCGGGCCTTCCTGTGATGGACTAGCATCCCAACCAAGAGGGAGTAGTAATACTCCTGGTTACCTTATGCTGCAGAAAGATAACAAAATGGTCGGGCCTTCCTGTGATGGACTAGCATCCCAACCAAGGGGGAGTAGTAATACTCCCAGTTACCTTATGCTGCAGAAAGATAACAAAATGCTCGGGCTTTCCTGTGATGGACTAGCATTCCAACCAAGAGGGAGTAGTAATACTCCCATTTGCCTTATGCTGCAGAAAGATAACAAAATGCTCGGGCCTCCCTGTGATGGACTAGCATCCCAACCAAGGGAGAGAAGTAATACTCCTAGTCGCTTCATGCTGCAGGAACCCTGACAACATGCAAGGGTAGCTTGCGATGGACTAGCATCACATCCAAGGGAGAGAAGTAATACTCCCAGTTGCTTTATGCTGCATAAACGTGACAACCCTACCTGGTGCACGTGGTAATCTTGTGTTGGACTGGCATCTCATCCATGATAGAGTAAAGTTATACTGTCAGTCGCTCCATGCTACAGAAACCGGGTTAAGCTCCGGCCGTCGTGGGCCATTTCTGCCGTTCACTCAAGCCTTCCATGTTTACATCATCGCGAATGTTTTTCTCACAGCTCGGATAAAAATGCGATACGTGCCAAAAAATGTAAGACGATATTATTTGAAACAGACTAACCCGGTAATTCCATTAATCGTAATGTAAAGTAACATCACAAAAAATACTTTTGCGAAAAAGACATTTTCTGGGATCGTTATTTTAGTTTATTCCTGAAAAAAAAAAGCATAAAAGCAAAAAAAAATTATGCAAGAAATACAAAAAAAGGGTTGGCGAATGTTCTTTAAAATAATCGGGGTCTCGCAAAATTTGAGTCAAATTTCACCGGTCTGGTGGTTTCGTTTTTAGAGCCTAGCGTTTATTTATCAAATTCACAGATCGAGTCTCGTTTTTTCTTGCGAAGCTATCTTGAAGCTATTTTGAAGTATGAACTAACAATGCGGTCATGAATAAACTTCATTCATTGTAACAGGAACTGGATAAAGATCGCGTTAGAAAAGCTTTCTTGCCTACTTCTTGGCTCAGAAAACAGAGTAATATGGTAACGTACCGAAAAAATAATGTGTGTTGATTTTACGCTGTTCGCGGGGATAGTTCTATGATCTTCAAGCTTTCCATTTTCTTTAAATTACCGCAAATGTTTATCTCACCGCTCGGATAAAAAAAATGATACGTACCAAAACATTTAACTCAAATGCTTTATTTTACTTCATTTTTCTTCATACCACGCTAAACAATTAATGTTCGAATTGAAAATGTTTTGATACAATTAAGAGGTTCAAATTTTAGTCACACATGCGTCTTTTTGCTGTTTTTTAACTTTCATTCTAATTTTGCGAGAGTTGTGCTCTCGATCGCTCCTTGACACATAATCTTCTTGGTTGAAATTTTTAAGTAATAGTTTTTTCTTTCTATAGTTTTTAGAATTTTTCGCCATCCATAATATTAAATAGAAGATGAAAACTGAAGACAAAGAAGACGAAACGTTATGCCGGTTATTCTTATGTTTCATCCATATATGTACATATGTTATGTAATGCGCCCCGTTTTACACAACATATGTAAAACGGGGCGCATTGCATATGTAATGTAATGTAATGTAATGTAATGTAATGTAATGTAATGTAATGTAATGTAATGTAATGTAATGTAATGTAATGTAATGTAATGTAATGTAATGTAAAGTAATGTAATGTGCCCCGTTTTCTCGCTGTAACTGTGATGTTAAGTTCAGTTGCACTCTGGAAAGTCCTTTTTGTTCTAGTTATCCACCACACTGCTCCAAAATTGTGAACGAAGCAAACTGATTTAACAGAGCAGCAATAATATTATCATATAGCTATTATACAGCTAAGTACTTACGGAAGTATAGATCTGCAGCGAAATCGATAACCACCCGTTCTTGTAGCAAATAAATATTGCCGCAAATAAATAAATGGAAAACGAAATAAGCTGCCACTCACTGCAATCAGTATCAAGGTTGTTGTTTTACCTTAATCGCAAAAGAATCAACCAGGAGTGAACTTAAATTGCCCAAATAGCTCAATGCTATAGCAAGGGTCTGGTAGCTATGTTGTTCACGTTTCCGATTGGTTGCGGTAAGATTAAAGGGTTTTCTTCGAGCGCTTGAATTTTCAATCCCACGTGGTTGATGACGGACATACAAAGTAGAGCACGTGCACACGTGGTTGACAACCACGAAGCACGTGCGAAATTAAAAACAATATTTTTAAGGAAGTGGAGAAACTGATTTTTTTTTTTGGGGGGGGGGGGGGGGGTAGCAAATAAATATACGGAAAACGGAATAAGCTGCCACTCACTGCAATCAGTATCAAGGTTGTTGTTTTACCTTAGTCGCAAAAGAATTAATCAATCAGGAGTGAATTTAAATTGACCAAATAGCTCAATGCTATAGCAACGGTCTGGTAGCTATGTTGTTCACGTTTCCGTTTGGTTGCGGTAAGATTAAAGGGTTTTCTTCGAGGGCGTGAATTTTCAATCCCACGTAGTTGACGACGGACATACATAGTAGAGCACGTGCTCACGTGGTTGACAACCACGAAGCACGTGCGAAATTAAAAACAATATTTTTAAGGAAGAGGAGAAACAGATTTTTTTTAGCTCTGCCGACATAACTAAATATTACATAACTTAACGAAAAAAGGCCGCCAGTGAGTCTATATGTCAAAACTCACGTGCGAAATGAAAAAAACATTAGTGGAGGGGTGGTAATAGGAATCCAGCGAGGTAAACACTTTTTTCGTTGGGAAGGGGGGAGTGATGGGTACAGAGAGGAGGGGTAATACAGAGCTATTTTGGTTGCGGTAAGATTAAAGACTTCTCTCCAAGATCTTACTCGTGAATTTGCAATCCCACCCCATGGTAAAAAAGCAAGAACGACATGGAAAACGAAAATTTCAGGGGAGGGGGTATGGTGGCCCATCGTTATCATAGTAAAATATGCAAGTTATTGCGAATATAACAATAAAATAAAGGAAAAATAAAACAAAAGCACTTAAAGTAGAAAAAAGGTAGAAAAAATAATAAAAATTAATAATATTAAGAAAAAATACTTTGAAAACAAATAAAAAAATTTTGAGTCAAATTTCACCGGGATCTGGTGGTTTCGTTTTTAGAGCCTAGCGTTTATTTATCAAATTCACAGATCGAGTCTCGGTGTTTTTTCTTGCGAAGCTATCTTGAAGCTATCTTTAAGTATGAACTAACAATGCGGTCATGAATTAACTTCATTCATTGTAACAGGAACTGGATAAAGGTCGCGTTAGAAAAGCTTTCTTGCCTACTTCTTGGCTCAGAAAACAGAGTAATATGGTAACGTACTGAAAAAAATAATGGGTGTTGATTTTACGCTGTTCGCGGGGATAGTTCTATGATCTTCAAGCTTTCCATTTTCTTTAAATTACCGCAAATGTTTATCTCACCGCTCGGATAAAAAATACGTACCAATTAACTCAAATGCTTTATTTTACTTCATTTTTCTTCATACCACGCTAAACAATGTTCGAATTGAAAATGTTTTGATACAATTAAGAGGTTCAAATTTTAGTCACACATGCGTCCTTTTGCTGTTTTTTAACTTTCATTGCGAGAGTTGTGCTCTCGATCGCTCCTTGACACATAATCTTCTTGGTTGAAATTTTTAAGTAATCGCTTTTTCTTTCTATAGTTTTTATAATTTTTCGCCATCCATAATATTAAATAGAAGATGAAAACTGAAGACAAAGAAGACGAAACGTTATGCTGGTTATTCTTATGTTTCATCCATATATGTCCATATGTTATGTAATGCGCCCCGTTTTACACAACATATGTAAAACGGGGCACATTGCATAACATATGTAATGTAATGTAATGTAATGTAATGTAATGTAATGTAATGTAATGTAATGTAATGTAATGCAATGCAATGTTATGTAATGCGCCCCGTTTTCTCGCTGTAACTGTGATGTTAAGTTCAGTTGCACTCTGGAAAGTCCTTTTTGTTCTAGTTATCCACCACACTGCTCCAAAGTTTTAATTTAACAGTTAAACCAGTCACACGTTTGACAATAAAAAATTGTGAACGAAGCAAACTGATTTAACAGAGCAACAATAATATTATCATATAGCTATTCTACAGCTAAGTACTTACGGAAGTATAGATCTGCAGCGAAATCGATAACCACCCGTTCTTGTAGCGAATAAATATTGCAGCAAATAAATAAATGGAAAACGAAATAAGCTGCCACTCACTGCAATCAGTATCAAGGTTGTTGTTTTACCTTAATCGCAAAAGAATTAACCAGGAGTGAACTTAAATTGCCCAAATAGTTCAATGCTATAGCAACGGTCTGGTAGCTATGTTGTTCACGTTTCCGATTGGTTGCGGTAAGATTAAAGGGTTTTCTTCGAGGGCTTGAATTTTCAATTCCACGTGGTTGATGACGGACATACATAGTAGAGCACGTGCACACGTGGTTGACAACCACGAAGCACGTGCGAAATTAAAAACAATATTTTTAAGGAAGTGGAGAAACTGATTTTTTAGGGGGGGGGGGTAGCAAATAAATATATGGAAAACGAAATAAGCTGCCACTCACTGCAATCAGTATCAAGGTTGTTGTTTTACCTTAGTCGCAAAAGAATTAATCAACCAGGAGTGAATTTAAATTGATCAAATAGCTCAATGCTATAGCAACGGTCTGGTAGCTATGTTGTTCACGTTTCCGTTTGGTTGCGGTAAGATTAAAGGGTTTTCTTCGAGGGCGTAAATTTTCAATCTCACGTGGTTGACGACGGACATACATAGTAGAGCACGTGCTCACGTGGTTGACAACCACGAAGCACGTGCGAAATTGAAAACAATATTTTTAAGGAAGAGGAGAAACAGATTTTTTTTAGCTCTGCCGACAGAACTAAATATTACATAACTTAACGGAAAAAGGCCGCCAGTGAGTCTATATGTCAAAACTCACGTGCGAAATGAAAAATCATTAATGGAGGGGTGGTAATAGGAATCCAGCGAGGTAAACACTTTTTTTGTTGGGAAGGGGGGGAGTGAGGGGTACAGAGAGGAGGGGTAATACAGAGCTATTTTGGTTGCG
This sequence comes from Cladopsammia gracilis, assembly GCA_022457155.1. Classification (NCBI taxonomy): domain Eukaryota; kingdom Metazoa; phylum Cnidaria; class Anthozoa; order Scleractinia; family Dendrophylliidae; genus Cladopsammia; species Cladopsammia gracilis. The sequence continues at coordinate 819,739 of JAJGOT010000219.1, forward strand.
GTAAGATTAAAGACTTCTCTCCAAGATCTTGCTCGTGAATTTGCAATCCCACCCCGTGGTAAAAAAGCAAGAACGACATGGAAAACGAAAATTTCAGGGGAGGGGGTATGATGGCCCATCGTTATCATAGTAAAATATGCAAGTTATTACGAAGATAACAATAAAATAAAGGAAGAAATAAAACAAAAGCAATTAAAGTAGAAAAAAGGTAGAAAAAAATAATAAAAATTAATAATATGAAGAAAAAATACTTTAAAAACAAATATCTCCAATTAAAAAAAGGGTAAAAAAATAACAAATATAAAATATTATTAAGCAATACAAAAAAAATTACAAAACAATACTTTGGTTCAATAAGGGGCGCTCGGTTTAGAAGTTGAATACCGAGGAAGGGGAGCATTCCATCATTTTCGACCTCCATAGTGAACTTGATGGCAGGGTGGGCGTGGTTGAGCGTGTTGAGGAAGTCCCTAGCTGTAGACAAATCAGGCATCACAGTGAGTGTATCATCAACATATCGACGATAATAGGGTGGCAGCTTACCCTCAAACGTCTTTCGATATATGTTTGTAACCACAAACTTTTTATTTTTTTTAGTTGAACTCTGACACCCACAATAGAAGTACCCGCTTTAGTAACTTAAATTTTAATTGTCCACGTTATAAAAATGAAACAGAAGGTGGGCGAACATTTACTGTACGATCAATTAAAGAATGGAATAACCTGGATAAAGACCTCAAAGAATTAAAGAGTGCCAAAGCTTTGAAAAAGAAAGTTATAAACAATTTACTTAGTAAACAAAATAGTAATATGAATTTTCTATAATTTGGATAATGTAATCTTTCTTTTTTTGCATGTTTTTATTATCAAGAATTTTTAGTATGATATACATATGTGTTCTTTTAATATGTTTTTAACTTATATATATCAAATTATTATTACTTTTATTTATGTAAATTTTATGTGTTGACTAGATTACTTTATAGAGGGCCACAGGGTCATCAGTTGTACCTTAACTGTTACGTGCTACCCTCTTAAAATAAAGTCATTAAAGTTAAAGTTAAAGTTAAAGTAAAAGTTACTTCAATAGATGACATGAATACGTTGGCTAGCAAGGGCCTAATGGGGGACCCCATCGCTACACCGTCGATCTGTTCGTATAGGGAGCCATTGAATTGGAAAAGCTGGCCTTTGGTAGCCACACTCAAAAGATCGATAAGGTCCTGCTTCGAAATGTTCAAGTCGTACTCGGAATTAAACCAGTTGTTTCTAAAGGCTCTGTCCGCGAGAATCTTAATGGTTTCATCCAAGGGTACATTAGTGAACAACGAGGACACATCATAGGACACCAGCAAATCACCAGGTGTTATGCTGAGGTCTCGCGGTAGTTCATTCACAAAGTCGAATATATCCGTGACTGTGTGCTTATTTAACGACAACGGTTTCAGCTTGTTGTCCAACCATTTCACCAGAGCATAATTATACGTATTAGTTGCTGATAGGATTGGTCGCATGGCTAATTTCTCCTTGTGTGTTTTCGGTAACCCGTACAGGTGTGCCAGTCTAGAACCGGTCGGAAGAACGGACTGGGTCACAGCGTGGGGGAGGATCCTAGTGATGGTAGATCGTACAAGAGCCTCCTTTGCTAAAAGCGGATGATAGTGCTTGGGTGGTCTGCCTCGGGATTTTTGTCGTTCTGAAGGAATGGGACGAAATTTGCTGGTATCATTGACAGAAGCTTCGGATAGTAGATGTATATATCCCGACTTATCCATTACAACGACGCCTGAGCCTTTGTCCGGTTTTGTTATGACGATATCATCGCGGCGCTTTAGTTGTTTAATGGCTGTCAAAAGCTGTTTAGGAGGACTCGGACCTTTACGGTTGATGTAATTGAGAGCTATAGATCTTAATGTGGCGGCAGCCAGTTTCTTAGAGTTCTCACTGTTTAGATGCCGTTCCAAGTTCCAGTAGGCCTTCTCAAAGCTCGCTTTAATCTCAATGTTTGAGATACGCTGGGGTATGGCGAACTTTAAGCCTCGACAGAGAACTAATTTCTGAAAGAAACTGAGCTCATGCGAGGAGATGTTTGAGATATGCTCGTCGACATCGACTTCTGTGTTTAGCAACCTCGAGATCTTACGAGTGTGCATGGTAGTAGTCCTTTCGAAGGCCGCTAATAATGCGAAGAATGCAAGTGTACCGAAACAGACTACAGGCTTGTCGGATATTAGTGTAGATGGAGTTGATCTCCCTTCTGAGGGCTTCACTCTGTTTGATCTTTGCACGGAGCTCCTCGGCAAGAACATTTTTGCTATAGGATTCCGAAGACTTTTTCCACTTTGATGTCTTGTCTTTGTCAACCCTAGCGAAAGTTGATGTAAGGTTGAAATTCTGGCAGAGTCTAAGAAACTCGATTGAGCAATCGCAATTGATCTGCTTCTTGCTACACTTTTCGAGACTCCGGAACAAGTGTAGCTGATCATCGCGTTTGAGAATTCTAATCAACAGTGATTTAGATAAACATATACAAGCAAAAACTAACGATAAAAGAGTCCGACGTTTCGGCGACTCAGACTCAATTTGCGCTAAGGTCTTTGTCTAGGCCTACTCTGGGACCTTAAGTCGCCGTAACTTTAGGCGACTTTAAGCTATTTAAGGCGATTTAAGGCGACTTAAGGAAAAATTAGTTTAAAATATTGGCGACTAAAGGCGACTTTAGGCGATTTAAGGCGACTTAAGGCTACTTTAGGCGACTTAAGGCGATTTAAGGCGACTTAAGGCAAGTTAAGGCGACTTAAGGTGACTGAAGGCAACTTCAGGCAACATAAAAGTGTTTCTAAAAAGTGATGAAACAAAAGTTATTGACAGTCTCTTCATCACTATACCTAAATACCAAGCCACTGGTCTCTGGAGAGAAATATGAGACAGGATTCAAGCCAGGTCCGATTGAGTCAGGACTTAAGTCAGTTTGCGACCAAGGACTCCAGTTCAGGTTAGACATAGAGTTAGGGTTAGGGCTACAGCTTGAGTCCTGACATGAATCCTGGCATTCATGATAGTTTGTCTCATATTTCAATAAACAAAATTATCACAATCAGTTCACTTGGTCTCAGATAGACTTAAGTGACCGTAAATCTCCAGTTTCCAGATTTTAAAGCCCCTTTTAGCTATACTGAGATTCAAATTATTTCAATAACAACAACAACATTATATAAATAATATGAATGCTAAATTGTATTATGAACATTAATTAGCCAAACAAAAGGCAGGAACAATATTACTTATCTAGAATGAGAAAAAATTCAGTTAGCTGCTTAAATGTTTTTAAGATATTGCAATAAAAACAATAATCATACAAAAATATAAAGATCATATACACTGCCAAACAAAATCTTGGGGAAAAAAATCCAACTTTTTCACTTAAAAATGGATACCTGATCTGAATCAAACTAACATACATTTTCCTTGACTTATTTATACAACAATGAACAAAGGCATCGAATTAGTTAATTAAAAATCACTTCTCGATTTCACATATTACATAAATTTGGTTAATTTATCTGCCACTGTTGTGGCAGTTGCACAGTCAATTTTGGCTCGAAAGCTTGACAAACGACATCCAAAACTGTTTGGTCAGGCACCCAGCCAATTTGTTGTTCTCCTGCCTTAGTCCAATAGAATATTCCAATATCATATTTGGTACCGTAAGCGAGGGTCCTTCTCAATAGCGCATCTTTCCCATTTTCTCCAACTATTTATCCGGCTCCTGAAAACTTGGATGTTCCACTGACAGGGAACCGAACCCTCGTAGGAGACTTTCTAGCAGGGTTGTTTAGTTCTGCTTACAGGCCCGAAATTCTCTCACACTTTTCCACCTGGCAACATTTTAATTTAACCTGTCAAAACAAAACTAAATAGTGTTACTGATGAGGCTGTTAACAGATTTATCGGTGTATAAGTTAATTATTACCTCAAAAATTTCCAGAAAATAATGGATCACAAATGAATGCACAGCAAATGACAGAGTTGACAATATTTACATTGGCGTCCGCCATTTTGATTCTCCCAGAATTCCTTTCCAATCGCGCGTTTGTTTTCCTCCCGCGCGCGACTAGCTCCCGCGCTCGCTTAACCAATAAATTTCAGAAATTTACATCTACCTTACCTTGAATCGAGTTGTCGGAATTAGTTTTCTTTTCGCAAAACAAGCAAGAAGACAGTCAATGGCTACAAGAACGATTTCAAAAATTCCAGGCCAGCTTGATTGACAATTCTACGCCACGAAGGTAAAGCACGTGAGTGGTAGCCTGGAGGGAGCCACGAAGCCTAGTCAGGCTGTACTGTAAAGTGGGAATGTGTTTCAATTTCAACAACAGCAACACTTCACCTTTGGCTTTGTTTGCCGAATCAATTGAGTGCTAATTTTCTGAACATGAGTGCGCGCGCGCCCGCACGCGTTGGCTTCCATGTTCCAAAAAGAAGTCACGTGGTCAAAACATGTGGCGGCCATGTTTGCTCGAGTGAGGAAAATTTTCCTGCTGGAAGCAGCTGCAAATCCTTTGCACATTCCTGCTTAATGGTTGATAACAAAAATCCTTTTGACCTTTGTGACAGAGAGCCATCATAGTAACATAATCAACACAAATTTTGCAATTTTGAGCGTATAGGTTGATTTAAATTATTTGCTTCATCAAGCTGTCAAGAAGATGACATGTACAAGTTGTAAAGAAGTTTCAAGTTTTCAAACGTTCAGTTACGATTGGTTGTAAATAGAATAATGTTGGATGGCTAGAACGCAGCTTAGAGGTTGTATGCGGGAGAAATGGCCCATTTTTGGTTGCTCTTTCACGTTGGGTAAGTAAGCTTAAAAGTTAAGTACATTTGTTTACAGTTACATTGCCTTCGGTTAAGCTTATGATCTTTTCAAACTTACTTGCTCAATGTAAAAGTGATAAGCAATAATTGGGCTTAACCCCAAGATACTTTTCAAATTATTGTGATCTTAGTGATCCAAAACAGCTCTCACTGTTGTTATAATACCCTGAAGGTGAAGGAATGCCTGCACCATTACAGTATATCAGTATTGACTGCTGATCAGCAGTGTTTCTTTTTTATGATGTTGCTCATATTAAATGTTGATTATAATATAAGTCACAACTTCATCCTTTCAGCAACACTTTGTCCATGAAATATAAGTAAACCTATAGAAATAGCTGTCAATGTTTTGAAGATGAATGAGTGTACCCTCCTTGGGGGTGGACCATTTTATTTTTAGGGGTGGGGGGTGGGCATTTTGTTTTAGCAAGCATGAATTTTTTTTTTACCATCTTGAGGCTGTGCAAGAATTTTTTTTGTGATTTTTCCGTACTTTTCTATACTTTATCTGTGCGTGAATTTTTTTCCTTGGTATTTGCCCCCCCCCCCCCCCTCAAAAATAAAATGGTGCAAATATAATTGAAGCAACTAGGGCATGGTGCATGACTATTGAAGCATGGTGTTATACGGCATGGGGCCATACACTTGCAGTATATAATCATATGTGGGAAATAAATAAGAGATTTAGGCAATAAAATTATTATATATTCAAGAAATAGTAAAAGTGAAACCTTTTAGGGCAATTTTAAGGTGTGCAGGCCTTTTTTAAGCCTAACGACTTCAGGCGACCTTAAGCGACAAAGGGCGACTTAAGGCGACTTTAGGCGACTTTAGGCGACTTTAGGCGACTTTAGGCGACTTAAGGCGACTTAAGGTCCCAGAGTAGGCCTTTGTCTAACTTATGCAAATTAATGACTCTGGACTCTTAGTTACTCTTGTGATCGCATATTTATTTTCGTTTCCCTTGACAATGGCGCCAAGATGTCGCCGAAACGTCGGACTCTTTTATCGTTAGTTTTTGCTTGTATACATTGAAAAACAACATTGAAAGTCAACGTTGAAAAACAACATTGAAAATCAACATTGAAAATCAACATTGAAAAACAACATTGAAAATCAACATTGAAAAAAAAAAAACAAGTCGAAAAAAAAAACACTGTTTTTTCCACGTAGCCCATCGTTATCATAGACCTGGATGCTTTGCAGGCTTGTTCAATGCATTACATTTATTAGAAGCTCCTGATTCACCAGGGTTGCTCAGTTGGTGCTTAATATCTGCAATATATGATTATCGAAGTGTAAGGGCACTTACACTGTCTCTCTCCACCCAGGTGTACAAATGGGTACCGGCGACAAAATGCTGGGGGTAACCCTGCGATGGACTAGCATCCCATCCAGGGGGGAGTTGCAATATTCCTAGTCGCTTCATGCTATAGAAACCGGGTTTAAGCTCCGGCCGTTGTGAGCCTTCTGGCTCGGGTGCGCGACTTTTACTTTACCTGATTCACCAGGGTTGTTCATTTGGTGCTTAATATCTACAATATATGATTATCGAAGTGTAAGGGCGAAAGTGGAAAAGAAGCGGAACGATTTACTGTTCATAGGAGAGTGTTGCCAGTGCAGTAAACCGAGTACATGGCCCATCGTTCTCATAGCCCTTGATGTTATTTATCAGCGGACTTCTCATCGATCGACGAGGAATGAAAACAAGCAGGCAACGAAACGGACCTAAAAGTCGTAGAAATGGCAGTTATCAGCGGACTTCTCATGTATACTCATCGTGGAGCTATGATAAACCTCTGTTGCTTTGTAATAGCGTTTGATTTGGCATCCAACAGATAATCTGCAGCACAGTTGCTGTTTTGTAAATCTCACGGTTGCTAGTAAATTCTGAATTCAGTCCTTTCCTTAAGCAAGGAATGAACACAATTCTTTTAAGCAAGACTCCAGTTTCTACTGAGACACACTACTCAACTACAGAACTAACTTAGGAGCTAAAAATTATTGCAAGAATTCGTGATTTCACTGCAGTGGAATTATAGACTACGGCTTTCTAAAGATGCCTATATCCGTTATGCCGGAAACACTTTCTCTCACGTCTTGCACGCCGCAAACATTAAATCACGGCCTGAAAAATTTAATGATCCTGGCACTTTCAAAGCGATAACAAACTTTAGCCGATAAGTATTTATCTTGCAACAAAAGTGAGCCAAAAGAAACCACAATGTATGCCAACACCGAATAACGGCACAAAGAAATAAAATAATTCTAACGGCTCTGGAAAACATGCACCCTCTTATCAATTTGAGCGATAATCCGCTTAGATCAAAAGGTTTATATCATCGAAGAGAACAAATTCTTAACTGTGATTTAACGGCGCGATCCTCTCTGAAGTCTTACTTGGAAAGCTTTATACTTAAGGCTTTTAAAATACTTTTTTGAAACGAGTGGGAGTCGTGTTTAGCCTGTCCTTTTTTATAGCACTATTTATACTACATCTTCCTCTAATTTCGTCAGTTTCTAAGATGGCGCCCAGACATTACGCGAAAAAAATACTAAGCAGCACTCGATCGCTACAAGACTCGTCATCACATCGTATACTAAGCCTCGTGGTACTGCCAACTGGTGGTGCTCTCGTAACTTTTTGTGCATTGATCAATACCCCAAGTGTTATCCTGGTCCACTGATTTGTTCTTTAACTGCCATTTCTACGACTTTTAGGTCCGTTTCGTTGCCTGCTTGCCTTCATTTCTCGTCGATCGATGATGAGTATAGATGAGAAGTCCGCTGATAAATAACATCACGGGCTATGAGAACGATGGGCCATGTACTCGGTTTACTGCACCGGCAGCACTCGCTTATGGACAGTAAATCGTTTCGCTTCTTTTCCACCTTCGCCCTTAAACTTCGATAATCATATATTGCAGATATTAAGCACCAACTGAGCAACCCTGGTGAATCAGGAGCTTCTAATAAATGTAATGTATTGAACAAGCCTGCAAAGCATCAAGGTCTATGATAACGATGGGCCACGTGGAAAAAACAGTGTTTTTTTCGACTTTTTTTTTCTATGTTGTTTTTCAATGTTGATTTTCAATGTTGATTTTCAATGTCGTTTTTCAATGTTCAGATTTTCAATGTTGATTTTCAATGTTGTTTTTCAATGTTGTTTTTCAATGTTGATTTTCAATGGTAATTTTCAATGTTGTTTTTTCGAATGTTGTTTTTGATGATATTTTCCCGAAGTATTTTTTTGTAATTGTTTTTGTATTGCTTAATAATATTTTATATTTGTTATTTTTTTACCCTTTTTTTAATTGGAGATATTTGTTTTCAAAGTATTTTTTCTTAATATTATTAATTTTTATTATTTTTCTACCTTTTTTCTACTTTAATTGCTTTTATTTTATTTCTTCCCTTCTTTTATTGTTATCTTCGCAATAAACTTGCATATTTTACTATGATAACGATGGGCCACCATAGTGGGGTGATAATAGCAGTCAAGCGATGAAAGCAAGTTGGGGGGAACGGTGGCAAAAGTATCTCTGAGATTAAACGAAACATACAGCCACGAAATAATTTAACGCATTACAACATGAACTGGAAAAAGATCACGCTAGAAAAATATTGTCGTCCATCCCTAGCTTTCTTTAGAAAGTGAAGTTACATTGTAGTAGCATTGGCAACGCGGTAAATATTCTCATAAGTGAAGTTAATCTTATGCCCTAACTGTAGTACAAGGGGAGAGGTGGGGGGTAGGCCTAGACAGATGCTGCTCGGCAACTTTTGAGCAACTTTTACGATTTTGAGCAACTTTTTACGTTTATGAGCAACTTTTCGGAGAGTGAGCAACTTCCCTGCATCTTTTCTTAAAGTTCGCATATTTTTGGCATATTTTCACTATCTTTTAATCAAATTCAAGTAATTGATATTTTAACACGTTTTCTTTGGAATTTCATAAGAATTTCACTAGAAAATCTCTGCTTTTTTGATCGGTTGGGTATCGTACTTTGATAGATTCCAAATATGGATGTGCCGGATGTGACTCCATTTCCAGAATGGGTATCCTGTGTTAATATTCCTGGGTATCCTGTGATTAGATCAGCTACCTTTTTCCATTCTATTATTAAAACTTCATATTACCATTAATTTGCATACATAGAAATAATATAACGGATGAATTTGAAGGAGGGGCAAATACCTAAATTTTACCGCAGCATCTCTCTTGTTTATTAGGTCGTGTTTTGAAATTCACTGAGGTCACTTTACGATTTAGAAATTAATAAACAAGGCCGGAAGGAGTTACAGTATATAGTTAGAGTGATTATTTCAGCAAGCAACTTTTTAAATTTTTAAAGCAACTTTCTCGATTTTAATCAACTTTTCAGCAACTTTTGGGGATATTTTTGAGCAACTTTTTAACAATTTTTGAGCAGAACCCTCCCTCCTTGAGCTTTTTTGGTATTCCAATATTTCGAGAACATTTAACATCCAATGAATGGTCTAACAGCTTGACTTTTCTTTTTCTTTTTTTTTTCTCTCTCTCCTCTATTTTCTTCCTTTATTTATCCCGTTTTTTCCCTTATTGTTTGGTTTTCACTAGACTTCATTTTGGCAGGGAACGTTTTCACTTAAATGTTGGAGAAAGAGAAAATATTTAGCAATAAGTGGCAATTGGTAGGAAGACCAAAATTTTCTTCGATTTGGCTTGTCAAATTTACTGTGTTTCTTGCATGTTTCTCTGGCCCAATTCAGGTGATCGCTCTCATTTAAGCACGCTTTAGAAGTCTTCATCCTGCATAAATTGGTTATCAAAAACGTCTTTTGACGAAAAAATGATGACATTGCAAATAGTTCAAGGACTATGCCCCTGACGGGCGGTTTGAAGCGGTTAATTTAGGCCCCGTCCACACTAATCCGTTTTATTTTCGATGGCTATCGTCCACACTACAACGCCGAAAACGATCACTGAAAACGGAGCGATTCGAAAACGCTCTCCAGAGTGGAGCGATTTGAAAACGATGCTTTTTGAAAACGCTGTTTTCTGGTGTGGACGGAGAAAACGATGCTATCTGAAAACGGTTACGTCATCAAAATAGCCAGACCACTCGACCGTGAAACATATCCAAGATGTCGCCATACTTCGACTGGACTGACTCCCAGTCTATACTCTCGGTGCTTTTCTGCACTTTGTATTCGTTTGTGACTTTCAGAAGTAGCTCGACTTCATCATCAGTCCATGTGGAACAGTCTGTTTTAGGTTTTGGTTGCTTTCCAGCTGTTCTTGGCATCGTTTAGAAGGAAAATATCGAAGAATTCTAAACCAAAACAACACTCAACAACAAAGAATCAAGAATGGCGCCAATTTCGCTGGCCGATATATTGAAATGCGCATGCGTAGAGTTCATTTGAACATGCGCACTTAGGGTATCAAAGCGTTTTTAAAACAATACGGCGTTCTAGTGTGGACGGGCGAAAACGATAAAAAACGTTGTAGTGTGGACGCAAATCTTTTTGGAAACGGAGCAAAACAGCTCCGTTTTCGTTTGAAAACGGATTAGTGTGGACGGGGCCTTAGATGTCAATGAAATCCATATTTTGCGGTCATTTCAACCTGTTTGGCCATTTTATTGATACATTAGTTAAAGATATGCTAAAGGTGTCTTTTTTGAGCAAACATGGTCTTGTGCTTGATATTTTTTGGCGGCATGTTTATCCCTCGAATGACCTTTGATCTAATGTTTTTATTGATTTTCATGATCAGTGGTGCCTAAACCTGTGGCGGCAGACATACCTTTTACACCATGGAAATAGAGGACGAAAACGTGAAAATGTTCAAGCAAAAGAAGAAAAGAACATGGATTGCCGCTATTGTTTTGATCATCGTGGCCTTCGCCCTTGGAGTTATAATTGGACATTTTGTGATAGGTAAACCCGTGTCGGAAGATGACAACCCCAATCCCGGCCCAAGTGAACCCGTTGATAAGAAAGCTGAATTCAAAAGACAAAAGGAGGAAATGGATAAATATCACGAGAATTTTGAAGCAACTTTCAAGGAAGAACAGCTTGAAAGCAGCCTCAAGTAAGTAAGCTCTGGGTTGGGACTAAAACGCGCGCTGTAAGGGTGTCAGAAGCTCTTTGCCCTAAGTAAACCAGAATAGATGTAAGGGCTGACCTATCTTGTCATCGTGTGGTCTCACGGCTACGCAGCCGTCACGCCTTTAGCGTCCTAAAAACGGTTGTGTGCTCATCGATTACCAACGTATCAAGGGCACGATAGCTCGTTTAATTCAACAAAGGATCCTAATTAAAGAAAAAAGCGGCATAAAAATTAAATTGAAACTGAAGCTGGCTTGAGAGAAACAAGCGATGCGAGTCGGCTGTATTCGCAGCACCAAATATTTAAAATCGCACCAAGGTTGAAACGATTTCACTTCACAATCAAAATTCTAGTATTTACAAAAGTAAAGCAATTTCGTTCAGTCAACGGCATGTAGTTCCAACGTATCGGTCAAGGGGCGCCGGCTTTGATGGTGAAAATAGAGTAAGGAATTAACGGAAGGATTAGATTTCATGCTAATTTTTGTGTGTGTGTCTTCTAGAATTCGGCTTTGTTAATCTACTGTGAATATAAATACAGAGCTCTACTACTTTTGCACTTAATTAAATCGCAAAAACTATTGTGTTCAAGACTGTTAAAGTTCAAGACCAACAGAGCGTTTTCACTTGAATTGACGTCATTGCCGCCATATTGGTGTTCCCGTACAAAAGAATTTTAATTAATTTCTTTTGTTAGGAACACCAACCTTTGTCATTTGAGTTCCACGGGACTGAGTGAAAACGCTCTATAAGTAACAAAGAAGGCGCTCAAATTTATTTTTTGATTGGTTGCGATCGAAATTTAATCATGTTTCCTAACGGCTAGGTTCGGTGGCTGTTTGGTAGACCATAGACACAATGAAGAGTGACCTAGAATACGGTTTTGTTTATCGACTGTAAATATTTGCTGAGGGCTTTTGCTGAGAATTTATTTTAAATATTCATCAATCAATATTCATTAAATTGTGTGATCATCTACAAATCTCAACTTAAAAGATATCGGCTTATTTCACGATAACAAAGCAATCTACTGTATACCTGCCAAGTCTCACGCCTGCGAGTCCAAAACTCCGATCTCACGCCAACTCACGCCCATGGAGCAATTTCTCACGCCTTATTTACAGACTTGAGCTATCAGCCTTAACTGATCGCATGATCCAATTAAAAATATAGTTACGTTCATAAAAATATGGCACTTTTTTGTAGGTTTTTATCGTTCTGAACATTACGATTACAGCTGGATGTTATTAAACGGAGGTCTGAGGTCCATGGAAACTTCCGAATTCTTCGTAACATCTTCGGACAACTTCTGAAATCTTCGGAATAATCGGGTTGTCTTCGGATTTGGTCGGGTCGCCTTCGGAAATCCTGGCACTCTCACGAACAAATTCTCACGCCTATCACTCGGAAAAAGTTGGCAGGCACAGCTTAAACATTTAGGCATAAGGTCACATAAGCTTTTTGGCCTTTTTTTACAAATTGATATTAAACTGATATAAACCAAATAATCATGAATAATACACGATGCTAAAGCGATTTTTCTTAGCGTGTATTTCATAATTTACGCCCGCATACAACTTAGAGACCCAAAGTCATCTTTGATGAGGCGAGAAACAGCGGGATGATAAATTCTTATTGTCTGGCTGTCCGACAAATTAAATATAGAATTCGCCACTTTCTTTAGAACGTCACTGTTAAAGCCCCCACAGAACTGAACACTGTTAAAAGGTTAATGGTGTTCGAAATAAAAGAGATAATTTCTAACTTCGTTAAAAATAGTTTTTCTTTGTTAAGGGAAAGTTAATTAATTTGGAAATTTTAAAGTGCTGTGTAATGCTCCTTGTCTTAAGCAAGAGAATGGTAAGGTAAGGTAAAGTCTTCACAAGCCTAGTGACTCCCAGCTGCCGGAGCTTAACCAGGTTTTCGTAGCATGAAGCGACTGAGAGTATTACTACTCTCCCCTGGATGGGATGCCGATCAGACCTGTGTCTTCCATGTGGTTCATAAAAATAATAGAATATAATTGTTTTATACGTAGTTGTTTCACGTCCACCAATTGACTGATTGTCAAGTTTTTTACTTAACAAACGCTTTTCGACTCTCAGGAAAGCCGGAAATGGCTTTTTAGAGGGTAAAATCGGAAACACGTTCCGGGGAACATGCACCCGGACCCCTCCCCTTTCAGAAATTCAATACAATACAATACAATACAATACAATACAATACAATACAATACAATACAATACAATACAATACAATAACTTTATTTATCCACGGAGTCCTTATCACTAAAAGTGGTCTTCTAAAGAGCCGTGCACATTAAACCTAGTAGAAAAAGTTAAGACTTAAAAATTACAAAACTCCTATAATAAATGCTAAACTAAGTTAAGAAAATACTAATATACAATAGCGGAATAAAAACTATTTAAAGTAGTGGCCTGCTTAGCCTCCGCTGACAGACTGTTCCATGTTACTGCGCCCCTATAACGAAAACTTTTCTTAAGGGCCTCAGTGTTCGGTCGCGGAATAAACAGGTTATGTTGCGCACCTCGAATATTATGTATGTGAATGGTATTAACGCTGGATTAATTCCTGGATCCGCCCCTGTGCTGAGCGTCTCAATGTGAGAAACAAGAACAAGTATTTTTCACCTAGTTTGTAGACTTTTCTAAAGCAAGGGTGCAAATCATAGGTCTTTTGAATCTTTGAACTGACAGAACAGAAACAGTTATAGAGAAACTTTAGCTGTATTTCAAGAATTTCTTAATTTCTTTCATTTGGCATTCTCTGCTACATCTTTTCTCTGGTGTTGCTCTCAAAGCCAGAAAAACAAACTGCTTACGTAGATGAAAACGATTTATAAATAACAAAGTAGCCGTTAAAGGGAACCTCCATTGTTATAACAAATTCACGTTAAATTGTTGGAAATAAAGTCTAAATCAAAAATTTTGAAAAAGCAGGTGCAAATTTAATTTAAGTGTACAAAAAAAAAAATGGATATGAATATCGCCTATTTTCGCTTTTAAATTTCCCGCGCGCCGCCATTTTGAATATTTATGAGGTGTTACGGTTGTCTAATTGTTGCATACAAAAGAACTTCAATTCTTAACAATAGCGGCAACCGTAACACGTCATAAATATTCAAAATGGCGGCGCGCGGGAAATTTGAAAGCGAAAATAGGCGATATTTCTATCCATTTTATTTGTACACTAAAATTATATTTGCACCTACTTTTTAAAATATTTAAATTTCGACTTTATTTCCAACAATTTAACGCCAATTTGTTCTGACAATGGAGGTTCCCTTTAATGATGTTCGGCTGCACAATAGAGGCTTTTGAAGGCCAATTCGTTGTACTGTCAACCATAGACAAATCAATCGTTTTTACTCGTTTATAATTTTGCCAATACTGCATTTCCCATGATCCCAAATTAAGGTTCTTTAAAAGTCCATTCGAAGAAAGTTAGTTCACGCCTGTGAGCAACTATTTGCCATTAAAGTAACAGTGTTATCCAGATGAAAATATATCCTACTGCCATCAAGTAAATGACGCGAAAATTGTTTTAGTTGTCGGTCTGAAAAACACAGTGAAAACAAACTCTTTGCGCATGTGTTTAAATTTTGATGATGTTTGAAATCATTGTCTCTGCGGATGGGTTCCACAGCAGGCGCAAGAGTACGTGGGGTTGTCCACGAACAGGTGCGTCCACGAAAATGCGCCAATATTCGCAATGCAATCGATTCCTACAAGGCAACCTTGCTCGAAGAAACGGCTAGAATTCGATACAATTTTACTTCAGTAATTTTGACACTTTTACTACTCGACCAACCAGCTCTGTAGTTTGACAGTGAAGGCTGGGTTTTCATGCATGTAAAAGATGGAATCTTTGAAGCAAACTGCAGACAAAGCATTAAGCTAAAAGAAACCTCCCGGTTTTGCCGCGCAACGCGAAAATAGATTCATTACGGCGCGGAAGGAAAACTGACACAAATTTAAGATTACTGATACATGATGATTCTTTCGGTTGTATAACAAAATTTCTTCATTAAGATAAAAGCACCGTATATAACGACAAAGATTGGATCTCTGCGTGAAACGGTACTTGCAGTAGAAGCCGCTTGCGTCCTCTCGTGCAATTCCTGCCGGGACTCAGATTCTTCTGTCTTTGTCCCACGCCTGTGACAAGATAAACATTCAATCTTTCTCATTTCATTACCGAGCTTAAAAGTTACCATTTTTCTACATTTATCAACAAGCTACTGTTTCAAATTATGCAGGTATTTCTCTGACAAACCGCATCTCGCAGGCTCACCCCGTCAGAAGGAACTTGCTGATGAATTGGCCAAACGTTGGAAGTCGTATGGCTTTGATCACGTAGAACAACCCGAGTACAAAGCACTGCTGTCCTTCCCGAACACACAAGATCCAACCAAAATAACTATCAAATATATGAACGGAACAAAGATTCACGAAATCAGCGGAGATAAACAGGTATAAATAAGGGGTTCTTACATGAAGATGTCTTATTACCTCCTTCGAATTCATACCCCTACACACAGATAAACCGACCACAGGAAAAATTAGACTTTAGGCGAGGATTTTAGCGTAAGGTACATTGTATAGTTCCCGTTGAAATTGGGAAGGGGTGGGGTAGAGTGGCGGAAGAAAAAATAACAAGGAACCGCGAAAAGAAGGGGGATGGGCAGTAACATACCCCGGGAGAAATCAGGCATTTATGAGACGGTAGGAAGTCGGAGAAATAGGAGAAAATGTGAGGTATTGCTCGATGGAACGGCGCCAAGAAAGGGGCGGAAACCGGAAAGTTTAAAACTTTCTACCCATCTACCTCCTGGGGTAAGGGCTCTAGTTTTGTGTGGCGCGCAGGGTGGATAAACGGGATTGCTTCGTCGGTAAGGAAATGCAGTAATAAAATGAGACGAGACGTCTAGAGAAATTATAAAAAGCATCTAAACCAGCCGCTCGGTAATTGTGTGGATCACCCCAAAAGGGGTGCATAAACGGGATGGCTTGTAAAGAAACTGTAGTGCCGCGTTAGTAAGAAAGTGCAACAATAAAATGATAGGAGATGGTGAGAGAAATGAAGAACGCGATATAAACCACACACAATGATCATCTTTAACATAGGACTATTGATCGAAATGTCAGTTAACTCTCGGACGTACAAGGGGGGGGGCATCCACCTGCCCTCCCCCCCCCTTAAGGTTTTTCTCGGATATTTTCGACAGCATTTATTGTTGGCAAATGCCGTCTTCAGTAGCTGTTCGTTTATCCTTTTCACACACTTTAATAAAGTTTGGCGACAACCGGTTGCTATGGTAACAAGATATGACGTCATAAGTAGCATGAAGTCAAGCCATTTCTGAATACAAATGCATGTTTTACACCTTTTTGGGTGAAAAAACATAAAATGCTACCAAAAGCAGAAAAATGTTTAATTGTATCATATTTTGCAACTCTAGAAAAATTAAAGTATTTGCAATTTCCGCATTTTCCCGATAAAGATGGCGGCCACATTGTCGGTCATTTTGGATGACGTCACGGACCCCCAGCAGCGTTAAAACCCATAATATTTACCTTATCTTGTAGAGCACATCACAGGCTGTGTACTTCCGAGGGTTAACGGAAACCAAATGCAAGTCACTTAGAGTAGATACCAAATTTTTATTATTTTTTTTTATCACTGTTTTGTAAGGATGGAGGTGCAAAGAAAGCGATTCAACAACAGGTTGGTTTACGCTATTCAAATCAAGCCTCAGTCACTAGTTTAATGAGCTCAGTTGATTCCAATTTTTTCTGTTTTCTATCACTGTTTTGTTAGGATGGAGGTGCAAAGAACGCGATTCAACCTTTCCTTGGCTACAGTCCCAGTGGAAAAGTAGAAGGAGAGCTGGTTTATGTGAACTATGGCCGAGTAGAGGACTTTGAAAAACTTAAGAATCTTAGTGTCAATGTGACAGGAAAAATAGCCATCATGAGATACGGGCAAATATTTCGAGGAAATATGGTAATGTTAGCAGGCACTCGTACGTTATGTTTCACAAATAATAAAAAAATGTCGTATTGAAGGAAGTGCATTTCTTTTTTCATCACTGATTACAATTTTTGTTACCTGAAATTCTAATTATTACTATCCACATCAACACGATAAATCTTCTGTTTTCAAATACCTCCATTTTGCGCACAATTTTTTTAAATATTCGGTTTTTCGGTCATTTACGTACGAACAGAACACTTGTGGACAATTTCTTCTTTCCGTTCTCAGGTTGAAAATGCAGCTAGGTACGGTGCTATAGCCGCTCTTCTCTATTCAGATCCCGCCGATTATGCCAAGACCGGGCCAGATCCGAAAGATACATACCCTAACACTGCGTGGCTCCCCGCCAGTGGAGTACAGCGGGGATCGTTGTACACTTTCCCTGGGGCTGGAGACCCCCAAACCCCCGGCATAGCAGCGATCCCGGGGATGTGGCGACGATCGCAGAACGATAGCGAGTTGCCCCCTATCCCTGCTCAACCCATGGGGTATGGAGATGCTATTCACTTTCTGAGCAAAATGGCAGGTAAGCTTTTGCAGAAACGACCTTTCTTACTTCCGGAACTTTCGTTTCCGGTTAGGACCGGAAGTGAGTGAGATGTTAACAGGTCCGCTTTCAGTTTATTTAAGGAAGGTAAATAAAATTCATCGTCTTTGCGAAAACTACCGTAAAGTTTTAAATTTTTGTGGCTGCTATTAAATCCCGAAAGTAGCGAGCTTCCCGAAAGTAACGAGTTTCGGTCGAAAGAAGCGAGCCACCCTTGTTGCAGTAACCGCGTGATGAAACTGGACCGACCAATTTCGTGTCACTTTTCAACAATAATTATTGTTCCGAACTTCTGTCGGAAAAAGAGCTCGCACCGCTCTATTTAACGGTTTTTGTTCCCCGAAAGTAACAAGCCCCGACAGTAACGACCACCCAAGATAGCGAACCCCAAAGGCTGCTAACGACCCTCGTTGAGTTCCGAACTTTACGGTACGTTATAACAACTCCGCTTCCTGTTTGTTTCATTATCACAAGAGTTTGAAAAGCATAACGTCGATGCTTCCGCTTCGGCCGTTGACCAGAAGTAAGAGTTCGGCTTCAGAAGTAACGATCGTCTACCACTACTTGTTTCTTTTAGAAACGGAAGTAAGGCTTGTAATCACTTTCGAAACATTTCTTTAACACTAATGCTTCCTGTTTATTTTAGGAGCGGAAGCGCCAGAGGAATGGAAGGGTTCCCTTGACATTACATACCACCTTGGCCCCAACTATACCGAAAGTAACATCACGGTTTCAGTGGACGTCAAAAACTACTATGAAGTCAAGTCGATCTTTAACGTGATTGGAACAATGTATGGCAGTGTGGAGCCGGATCGGTTTGTTTTGATTGGTAACCATAGAGACGCCTGGGTGTACGGAGGTGTTGATGCCTCTACCGGGACAACTGTCACCACTGAAATTGCTCGCGGGCTCGGAGAATTGAAGAGGGCAGGGTGGAAGCCACGTCGAACAATTAAGGTGAGGGAGTAAATAAAGAGCTAAATAGTAAATAAACATGGGTCATTACCAGTTTTTTTAAGTCGATACAATATGATAACGATGCTTATCAATTCCGAGACACTTTTTTCGTTCCGCTTATAAGCCCTCCCGGATATAACAGCCCACCCATCCCCCCAACCTCGTTCCCAGGGCTTTTCCACTCTCTCGAAGGGAAAAGCCCTGGGAACGAGGTTGCCATCCCCCAATAAACCTACCCAAATACCCTTCCAAAGCTGGATAGGACCAGGGATTAAGTAATGATCCGCATAAGAAGGAAAGTGCTGAACGGCAATTCACGATGGAATGTCAACTTTTTTTCATTGTCACAACTAGTGATCTGATTGGCCTAGACTCGAAAACCGCTAAAAAGTTAAGGTTCAAGGTGCATTTTGTCAATTATTTTAAGGTTGCAAGTAATTTGAGACCCAATCGCACAACATGCAATTTTTAAAAGATATTGTATTCGGAGAACTTCATCAAATAAGCAAAATTATTAGCTATTGTCTTTTGCTATTCTGATTGGTTAAGCACAAACATTTCCCAAAATTTATTTGACGCAAATGGATTTTCTTTATTTTTATACTGAAATTTAATTATGAACCATCAGCCCCTCCTTTATTCTTAAAATCAAAGATATTCTATGTGGGAAAGAGCCAATGCGGCAGAACAATGAAGTTTATGGTAGTTCTTATGTGGAGCATCACTTAAAAAAAATATGCCTACCTCGTTCCCAGCATCCTTTCACTGAAGCGAGAGGACTGGGAACGAACTGAACGATTCGACTATCCAGTTCTCAGTGGCAAATATAGTAAGCGCTCTAAGGTAGCGTTACCTTTACACAATCCAGTATCAGAATAAGGTAATCCAAATTGTGGTTTATACGTCGGCCATGTCGGGGGTCAAAAACAATAGAAATCATGTGCATAGAAATAGAATTGTATTCCCAAGGATGGAAATTGTATTATTCTGACACCCAATATTGCTGACGTGCAAACCAACAATTGCTTGGATCTTCATGTTAACGAC
The DNA here is from genome assembly GCA_022457155.1 of Cladopsammia gracilis. Lineage (NCBI taxonomy): Eukaryota > Metazoa > Cnidaria > Anthozoa > Scleractinia > Dendrophylliidae > Cladopsammia > Cladopsammia gracilis. The sequence continues at coordinate 839,324 of JAJGOT010000219.1, forward strand.
TCACCTCTGGACGTGGATCATTGCAAAATTCCTCTCTTCGGAGTTGTTAAGGCCCGTTTACACAGGCGATTTTTTGTGCAACTTTTCGGTGCAATTTTTGTCGCACACAAGTTGCATCTTCAAATCGCGCGTGTAAACTAGCGGCGATTTCAATGCGTTCGGGAGCGATTTGTCGCTGATGCAACTTGGCGGCGACTTTTGGGAAATTACAGCAAATCAAAGCAAATGTCGCACCCGAATCGCACAGGAAATCGCCGCTAGTTTACACTTGCGACCAAAGTTGCGTTGGAGAGCGCGACAAAAATCGCATCAAAAATCACGTGTAAACCGGTCTTTAGGGAGTTTAGCAACAGGACAACAACGCGAAGGAAAACGTCATTCAAAATAAGAATTTCCGCTCTTTCAAACTACTTGGCAGTTGTTCCACTTTGTTTAATTTGTCTAATGTGATGAATTGTCCAGGAACTTAATTCATAGAGATGGCTTTCAAGTTCAAAAAGAGAAAGGAAAATTAAACCTCGTGTGCGCGGTGGTTCACGTTCTCCATAAAATCTATAATATGATCATTTGACGTTGTTGTTTTGCAAAGAACGGCAAAGAAATGTACTAAAATGTCAAGCGCACGTGCAGAAGCACTGTTTACGCTCATAAATCCATTGTTTTGTACCGCTATCGCTGCCGTAAAGCTCCCTATTGAATTGTGATTGTGAGAGAGGAATTTTTGGAACTTCAGGAACATACAAATAACTAGACTTGCCACAAGTCATCCTTCAATTTTAGTCGAGTTTTATTCGATAAATTTGCGCGCGGAACCTAACTTAGCGAAAATAAGTATTGGAAGGGACTTGTGGCAAGTCTAGCAAATTTCTTGGCGGCCGCGCAAATGGGAAACATACGCCCGAAAGAAACCGGTTTCACTTGATAGGATTGACAAACGGTTTGGACATGTTACTGAATACATTATTTCCTTCCGAACAATGCACAAAAATGAAAATTGATCACACTGGCACTTTTACAGAGACAATCGCAATACTACAGACTCCCAGGGGTTCTAAAAAGCAACACAACAAAACGTCCGACCTTCGTATTAAAAACTTAAAACACTGTAAAAGTTTTTTTGTAGATATGTAGCTGGGGTGGCGAGGAATACAGTCTCGTTGGATCAGTGGAGTGGGTTGAACAGCATGAAAAGTTACTTACCGAAAGAGCTGTCATCTACCTCAACGTCGACACGGCAGTGAGCGGTAATTACATCATGGAGGCGGGTTCTTCGCCTCTTGTGAAGGACACTATAAGAGACTTCAGCAAGACCGTCCAAAGCCCTAGCGCGCATGACGATAAGAACACTATTTTCGACATCTCGGTCGAGAGGAATCCTGCCATGCCAATCACACATCCTCCAAAACCGGCTGTGGGAGATTTGGGCGCCGCAAGCGATTACGCCCCGTTTTTTCAGTATATTGGTGTCCCTGCGGCAGACTTCAGCTATATAGGCTATAACAATACACCCGTTTTCTACCCTTTGTACCACACGCAACATGACACGTTCGAGTACGTCAAGAAATTCGTTGATCCTGAGTTCAAATACCACAAGGCTGCGTCCCAGCTGTGTGGTGGGTTACTGCTTCAGTTTGCCGACTCGCCGCTGTTGAAGATGAGTGTGATGTTGTACGCAGACGCACTGAACAGTTCTCTGCATGCTCTGAAGAAACAATACGGCGATGAGCTGAAAGACCACATCGTAACACTCGGCCTTTTAGAAGGCGCTGTTAAAAAGTTCCATGGAGCAGCCAAGAATTTCACCAAGGCTAAGTAAGTGTATCACCGACAAAATTAAATCAATTTGGCAAAATATTCATTGACAATATTGACAAAATAGTGAAAACCGAGCACTAAATATATCTCACAGTAGCTTTTATCTGAAATGGAAGCCTGGGTAACCGAAGTTTTTACGATGTGCGAGCAACGAACGAGCGCGTCGCGCGAGTAACGCGAGATCTCGCGTGACCCGGGCTCTAGGTTTGTTCGTTGCTCCGTTTTCGGGTTTGCTCTTTGTAAAAAGCACGTGCTATGCAGGCTTTACAAAATGGTCGCACTTAAGGATTTCATCCACAAACTCAAAAGTTAGAACCACCTTGTACAGTATAATAAACAGTACCACAGGAAAGTACTGCTCAGTAGCTTTCATTTGAATGGTCACACTTAAAGATTTCATCCACAGACTCAAAAGTTAGACCCACCTTGTACAGTATAATAAACAGTACCACAGGAAAGTACTGCTCAGTAGCTTTCATTTGAATGGTCGCACTTCAGGATTTCATTCACAGACTCAAAAGTTAGAACCACTCGGCCGACTGTGACGTCATTTTACCTTATAAGAGAAAGAGAACACGCAAAATATCTGAGCGGTATTACACAGTAGATTGCCGTATTACACCTAAGTGTCCCGAATTAAAGACACAGAAGCTGTTTTAAATAAAAAATTTCAGTCGAAAAATAAGCCCATTATTCGATGATTTAAGACTGAGATAATACGTGCAGACATTTTACCCATTGTTCGCATTTTTCCCTAACTCTCCTGCGAGACTCGAAAAAACTAGGCAACTCGTAAAATATCCGCGTGTATTATCTCTTAAACGATCGGTTTGTGTGTTTCTACAGCATAATAAACAGCACCACAGGAAAGTCCTGCTCAGTAGCTTTCATTCGAATGGTCACAATGTAGGATTTAATCCACAGACTAAAAAAATAGAATCACTTTGTACAGCATATTAATAAACAGTACCACAGGAAAGTCATTGCTCAATAGCTTTATTTAATTGGTAACACTTTAAGATTTTATCCACAATCATGCAGAGTGAAATACCTTGAATTACATGAAATTACATGAAATTTTCGCGACACGTTTATTTCGCGATTTTGAGGTGCACATATTTCGCGACACTTAAATTTCGCGATTTTGCGAAAATTTTGTATTTTGAATCACTTAAATTTCGCGTTCTTGAGTAAGACACAATTTATTTTCTTGGCAATGTTATTTAACGTGTGCTTGAATTAGATAAAACTAATTTATCAAAGGTCAGCAATAACGTCAAAATTACTAACAAAAACGCAACGGCTGGACTATGTGTCAACGGTAACAACAAAGCAGTTCATGCTTGTTCGTAAATTATTGGTCTTGACCAATTATTGACCACAATATTCAATATTCGGACTCCGAAGAAAAAATGATGCCGTTTAGTAACACAGTGCCGTTTAGAAACATATGTACAAGTCTCGCGAGTTATTTGTGTAAAATGTATTGATATGGATCAACAGAACAGTTAAAAATATGATTTTGTAAACGTTTCAATGGTAATAAACTCATTCTTTCTTGATTATTGACATAAGGGAAGTCACTTAATTTTCGCGTCATGTTATGTTCACGACACTTATTGTTCGCGTCACTTTAATTTCGCGATTTTTTTTTTAAATCGCGAAATTCGCGAAATTAACGTGTCGCGAAAATTTCATGTAATAAGGTAACGTTAAACCGTAATAGTCGCCGGGGGGGGGGGGGGGGGGGGAGGGGGTACTCTGCAAATTTTTGGGTCGGGGTGTTCCGCTGGGACTCTGAGAGCCTTAACCTATACTAGACCACTTTAGCTTCATTTTGCAACCCTATTCTAGACTAAACACCGAAAAAAAAACTACCCTATCCTAGACCTATTCCAGACTCGCTATTTTCCAGAAACTCGTTCACTATCAGAGTTATTAGTTAACGGGGGTCAGTAAAAATGCCGTACTGCCCGCCGTACCGATTTTTAAATGCCATTTGCCAGTAAACCTTGTCTAAACTAAATTCTTAACGCAACTGATCAGTTTCACGGAAAATGATACCCTATTCTAGACCAAAAATCTCTGATTACTATACCCTATCCCAGACTAAACTACCTGAAAACCATACCCTTCACAGCGGCACATACCTATATAGCTCATATATGGGAGTACCCCCCACCGGGAATAGTCGGTACCTCAGAAAATAATTAACTAAATGCAATAGTTTTATTGGAATAGTCACTATTCAGAATTTCATCCACAAAATCACTATTAATAAGGTGTACGTTTTGAACAAATTGAGCTGACGATTGTCATGCCTAAAGAGAGAAGAGGAGGGCAGCGGTTTGTTGTTTAACAAAGATAAACTATCGTTTGATTGAATTTAATACAACGAAACAATTCTTACTAAGCGTTGTATTTTTTTAATTGATTCAGAGATGAACTGGAGAAGAAAATCAGCGATTTCGATGAACCAAGTTTTGCAGAACTGCGCAGATTCAACGACCGAATGATCGAAGTGGAGCGAGCGTTTATTTATTCCTATGGTCTGCCGGATATGCGCCTGGTTCGTCACGTGATCTTTGCTCCCAGCAAGTACAATCTGTATGGCACTTCCAGCTTTCCAGGCGTCAGCGATATACTGTTCAAGTTGAAGGAGACTGGGAACAATGAAGAGGTTGATAAACAGCTGTCTATTGCCACACAATCCGTTCTTGCGGCTGTTGATATTATATCCGGTCCTTATTAGGACATACGGTCCATATTTGAACACCCGCCCCTTATTTGGTCGTCCGTAAAATAGTCGATTCCCTTTGAAACGATCACGCTTGAGGCGCGACCTTTTTGAACTCCAGTTTTCTACTAGAGAGACTTTTAACTGCATAGGTGTTAATTTTTACTTTGTGCTCTTCAGAATTCCCCAAATGGCATCCGAGCGCATCCGATTCCCCAATCTTGGCAGAGTTGTGCCCCTATATATATATATATATATATATATATATATATATATATAAATTTGCTGTAATTACGTGTATTGCTTTTGTTTAATGCAGTCGAACCTCCTAATGCAGTCAGCAAAAGGATACATGTACACTCAAGTTTCCGTACTATAGAACTGTTCGTATTGAGGTAGGGATTGTATTGAATTTGGTGTCTTCGGGTCCAAGAAAACTGTCCCGGCGTAATAGAGAGGTGTCTTCATTAGGGAGGTGTCCGTAAGGAGAGGTTCGACTGTATTTTTAAAATGATTTAGTAATAAAACAATCATTTCGTGTTTACTTTTTATAATGTGTTTCTTGCGCTTGATCTACTTGGTTGCACTTATTTCCTCGCTTTGTATTTTTTTTCCCGCTTATCGCAACGGTCTGCTGTTTTTTAAAGCGTTTTATGCAGAAGCTGAATTAAACCTGGTTTCTGTAGTATGAATCAACTAGGAGTTTTACTACTCCCCTGGATGGGAAGCTTGTCCTCGATCACAAGGTTATCCACAGCATGTTGTTAGGTAACGGTAGTATAAAGCAACTAGCAGTATTAATTTCCCCCCCCCCCCCCCCCTGGATGGGATGCTAGTCCATCACAGGGTTACCCCCACCATTTTGTCAGGTTTCTATAGCATTGACCAACTTTGAGTATTAACTCCGCCCCCACCCCCGAATGGGATGCTTGTAAATCACAGGGTTACACCTCAAGCATTTTGCTTTGTAACTGTAGTTGCCGTGTATCAGGGTTAAAGAACGAGGAATAATCGTGTCGTATTTTCTTTTTCACGCGCAAAGTATTATTGGCCGTACTTCCTGTTTCTACGCATGCAATTGCTGAACGGTTGAACGGTGCGTTTCACGCGTATCACGATTAAAGAACGAGGAATATTCGTGTTATGCTTTTTCTCACGCCCTATGAATTTTTGGCCGTAGTGCCGGCTGTTTCTTCGCGTGCATTTGCGGAGCGCGTATCTCATTGAACGGCGCATTTGCCTTAATGAGATGCAATTTCACCAGTTGTACGACTCGTTGACTGGGTCTATTCCTAACTGGCATGAGATGCAGTTTCGCCACTAAATACTCCATGTTATTTAACTTAAAAGGATCCCATTCACCACTTATACCAGTTTTGCGAGTCGTGGGAGTGGTAAGAGTTGCACCACTTGTAACTTTCACGGATTTTTGTGCATTTCTAATATAACCACAAATCATAAAAATAGCGTTCCGCCCAGGTGACGTCATATTTGGCAGCATTGCATTGTGGGATCGAAATGCGGACAAATATTTCAAAATGGCTACCTCGGAAACACCAGTTTTTGCGATTCCTGTACATGTTGTGGATAATTGTCGAGTTGTACCCAAGAGCAGTGCTTCGTAGCACCTGCTTTTTTCCTAGCTACCTGCATAGTTCTTGAATGTTTGTACGCATTTCAATCCCATGATGCTGCGCGCCAATTACGAGTTTTCTATTTTTAGAATATGGGCTGAACGCTATTGCGGTTAAGTGCTTGTTGCTTCAGATGCGGTCTATTTGGACAAGTCATTCAAATTAAACCCTAAATTTTTGGTAAATTTTAATACAATACTTAATTCTATCGCAACGCAGCTGTTTTAAACGGGGAATAGATGTATACTTATTTTCGTATGGTCAATGTTCGTATTAATGAAAAAGCATTTCAGGAAAACAATTGCAATGCAAATCAAAACAGTGTTGGCAATTTTGCGTACCGCAAAAAATCTCGTTATCAGCCCTCCCTATAAGTACACGATCAATTACTATGTCATTTTTCTCAGTTTTGCGGCACGTGTACTGAAACAGCGAATCAGTATATTTTCCTTAAATAATTCAGAGCTTTGAACTGAGCGCATGTTGTTGTCATACATTATCTACGGTGGCCCACAAGAGTCAGCTGCAAACAAACAAAAGTTTTTGCAAACAAATAAAAGTTGCTGCAAACAAATAAAAGTTGCGGCAAACAAGTAAAAGTTGCTGCAAACAAATCAAACTTAATGCCAACAAATAAAAGTTGCTAACCCTAACCTTAGCAACTTTAATTTGTTTGCAGCTGCTTTTATTTGTTTGCAGCTGCTTTTATTTGGTTGCAGCAACATTTATTTGTTTGCAGCTGACCCTTCGTTGTGGGCCACCGTAATTCAGTATCGACTCGGATGGTCTTCGGAAGCGGCAAAACCTGCATTTTTGTGTCCAAGTTTTCGTTGCCGATATAGAACTTCAGGAATTGATAGCAGAGGGAGAAAATGTAAAAATCAATTATTAAAAACACACACGTAAACGTGTTATGGATTATTTTACTACTAACCCAAACTCGATATAAAGGGCAATCATGTTCTACGTCCACAGCTATTTCTTTGCATATGGTTATATTTGATGTTTTAACTAGGGTTGTGTTTCTTACGGATATCAATATCAAATTTAGTGAATGATTGGGATTTTCGTTCTGAAAGAAGGCGGAAAAGCTTGAAAATAGTTCAATCAATGTTTCTGTTTTTCATTTTCAATATGTTTTATGTGGGACAAGAACTAATTTCACTATAAATGGAACACACTACGCTTTCGAAACGTGATTCACGATCATCCAGATTGCAAGCTAAAATTGGTTTGTTCCTAAATGGTAAAGAAAATTCCATTTTCCCTCGTAAAATACGCATATATATTGATTAACAGACACACTACCAAGAATACAGGAGTTTACGTCGGTTTTTTCTTATCAAGAAATGATATAAGTAAGATATTACCCCTAAGCCAACTCCCTTGAAACGGTCACCTTAGGCTTTAAAACGGAAATGCACTATCGATACAGCTGTCGTACTGTGGACAGGCCCGTAAGAGCAGATTAAGATGCGAAGGGTCACATCTCTGTAAGGTTGGGGTTGAACAATCAATTGGGCTCGGTCTATTCAAGAAGGGGGTGGGGCTCCCTTCCCACTCTCAGTCCCGAGCCCTAACTTACCTAAGTTCAGTTTAAGGCGCCCTAAGCGTGATCGTTTTAAAGGGAGTTGACTGTATTACAGACAAGCTAATATAAGGTTTGGATGTCCAAACAAGGATCGGATGTCCAAATAAGGGCCGAATGTTCAAATAAGGACCGGATGTCCTAATAAGGACCGGATATAATATCAACAGCCGCAAGAACGGATTGTGTGGCAATAGACAGCTGTCTATCAACCTCTTCATTGTTCCCAGTCTCCTTCAACTTGAACAGTATATCACTGACGCCTGGGAAACTGGAAGCGCCATACAGATTGTACTTGCTAGGAGCGAAGATCACGTGACGAACCAGGCGCCTATCCGGCAGACCATAGGAATAAATAAACACCCGCTCCACTTTGATCATTCGGTCGTTGAATCTACGCAGTTCTGCAAAACTTGGTTTATAGAAATCCTTGATTTTCTTCTCCAGATCATCTCTGAATCATTAAAAAAACGCAAAGCTTAGTAAAAATTGAATAAAAATTCAAACGATAGTTAATCTTTGTCAAACAACAAACCGCTACCATCCTGTCCCTCTTCTTCTTCTCTCTTTAGGCAATCGTCAGCTGAATTTGTTCAAAAACATACACCTTATTAATCTTCATTTTGCAAATGAAATTCTAAATAGTGGCCATACTGACAAAAGCTATTGAGCAATATTTCTCTGTGGTACTGATTATTACGGTTTAACTTATAAGTATGGACAAAATCCAAAAATGTGACCATTCAAATGAAAGCTACTGAGCAGTACGTTCCTATGGTGCTGTTTATTATGCTGTACAAGGTGGTTCTAACTTCTAAGTGTGACCATTCAAATAAAAAACTATTGAGCAGTACTTTTTTATGGTACTTTATTATATTACGGTTTATCTTTTGAATCTACCGTTTTAAAACTTGAATCCTAAAGTGTAACCATTCAATTGCATGCTCTTCACTGCTTTCCTTGGTCACTGTCAATTATGCTTTGTTATTCTACTGTGACGTCATGTTACCTTATAAGGAAAAGAGAACACACAAAATATCCCAAACGTATTACAGGGTAGATTGTCGTATTACACCTTAGTTTCCCGGTTTTTGAAGACACACAGATGGCTACAATGAAAGGCATTTTTTTTAAATAATAAATCAACGGTGTAACAGATAATGCGTGCAGACATTTCACTCATCGTTCGCAACTCGTAAAATTTCCGCGCTTATTTAACTATTATAGCGCGAAAGCGGGCCTGATGTCGCCTAATTCTTAGCCGACGAAGCCGTAGGCCGAGTCGGCTAAAATTAGGCGATATTACGCAAGCTTGAGCGCAATAATAGTTTTATAATTCAACACATTCATAACAAAGCACAGTTTGAAGAAAAAATATTGAGGCCGGTCCGTCATTTTTGCATTCTCTTGTCAAAATGCGAAATTTACCGCCATGGTTGGATATAAGTCATGTAGACATAGTGTATATCGATAACTTTTTGACCATATTTGGGCAGTGTATCAATGTGTTGAATTATGATATCTGTTAAACCATCGAATGAGGTGTATGTTCTGTTCCGTGCACTTACTTAGCCTTGGTGAAATCCTTGGCTGCACCCCGGAACTTTTTGATGGCGTCTTCTAAAAGGCCGAGTGTTACGCTGTGGTCTTTCAGCTCATCGCCGTACCGTTTCTTCAGAGTATAAAGAGAACTGTCAAGTGCGTCTGCGTACAACATCACACTCATCTTTAACAACGGCGAGTCGGCAAACTGAAGAAGCAACCCACCACACAGCTGGGACGCAGCCTTGTGGTATTTAAATTCGGGATCAACGAATTTCTTGACGTAATCGAACGTGTCGTGCTGCGAGTGGTACACAGGGTAGAAAACGGGTGTATTGTTGTAGCCTGCGTAGTGAAAGTCTGCCGCAGGGACACCAATGTACTGATAAAATGGGGCAAAGTCACTTCCAGAACCCAAGTCGCCCACAGCTGGTTTAGGAGGATCTGTAATTGGCTGGGCAGGATTCCTCTCAGCCGTAATGTCAAAAATAGTATTCTTATCGTCATGCGCGCTGGGGCTTTGCACGGTCTTGCTGAATTCTCTTATCGTGTCCTTCACAAGAGGCGAAGAACGCATATTCAATCTGTAGTTTCCGCCTACTATCGGGTCGGCGTTGAGGTAGATGACGGCTCTTTCGGTAAGTAACTTCTCATGCTGTTCAACCCACTCCACCGATCCGATCATACTGTGTTCCTCGCCACCCCAGCTACAGAACTACAAGAAACGTATATAGTGTTTTGAGTTTTAATATGAAGGTCGGAAGTTTTGCCGTGTAGCTTCTTAGATTCCCTTGGAATCTGTAGTATTGTAATGGTCTATGTTAATCAATGACCTACAGAAAGGTTCGTGTAAACTTATGTCATAATCGGTTCAAACACGGGGTCATATGTGATCACTAAAACGCCTGAATTGCATCGTTAATGTTTACTATTGATAGCTAGTAATATATGCTATGGCTATAGGAGGACTCGTGGTAAGTTAGTTTATTGCTGGCGAGCCTTAGCGAGACAGCACACTATTTGAGAGAAAGGGGTGAAAATTCTCGATTTTTTGAATGTCAGATCGATGGCATGCGCACTGGCTTTTATGTGACGTCACAATCATTTATTGTTGTACGCAATCGACAAGTTCGCGTTCGCGTTGGTCGTTGCATGCTGCGCAGGAGTTGAAAGGTAAGGGATTTTTCCTTGTTTTGCCTTCCTACATGTTTCTAAATTCCCGGGGAAGCATTCATCAAGGTCATGAGCAGTTTAGTGATGAATCTCGAGGACGACAGGAGGTTTTTATGAGTTTCTCTGCCTTACTATGCAAAACGTTGCTGCCAATTCACCAATGGAGGTGTGAATAAATCGATCGCGTCTTCATGGAGATGATTTGTTCCTTAATGCACTTAGACAAGAATGCAATTACCAGACGAAAAGACTTGTCATTTGAGTAAATTACCGCGTTCAGCTTGCTTGTCTTCGGAGATATTCGTGAAAGATGAAACGAAAAAGAGATCTGTCGTTGAAGTGACTTCGCTGAGTCACGTCAAGGGAAAACATGAGCCCGTTGCAATGCTAAATTTTCGACTCTCGAGTTTAAATGTTTCTCGCCTGTTCAGGCAAAATATTCGACCCTTGAGTCAAGATATTTGTTGCCCGTTGAGGCAAATTATTCGACCTTAGAGTCGAAATGTTCTTGGACTTTCGAGTTAAATCGTTTCTCGCCCGTTAAGGCAAAATATTCGACCGTTGAGTCAAAAAGTTTGTCGCCCGTTGAGGCAAAATATTCGACCTCAGAGTCAAAATTGTCTTCACCTACTCAGGCAATATCCGCGAGGGCTTATAAGTGGAATGAAAAGAAAGTCTGGGAATTAATAAGTATCGTTATCGTATCGTATCGACTTAAAAAACTGGTATTGATCTATCTATTTTAACTTTTCAGCACGGTATTCAATCCCTCACCTTAATTGTTCGACGTGGCTTCCACCCTGCCTCTTTCAATTGTCCAAGCCCGCGAGCAATTTCAGTAAGGACAGTGGTTCCGGTAGAGGGATCAACAGCTCCGTACACCCAGGCGTCTCTATGGCTACCAATCAAAACAAACCGATCCGGCTCCATGCTGCCATATATTGTTCCAATAACGTTATAGATCGACTTAACTTCATAGTAGTTTTTGACGTCCATTGAAACCACGATGTTGCTTTCGGTATAACCGGGGCCAAGGCGGTATGTAATGTCAAGGGTACCCTTCCATTCCTCTGGCGCTTCCGCTCCTAAAATAAACAGGGAAGCAGAAGCGGCAAAGAAATGTTTTCTGAAATCGCTACTTCTGGTTCCAAAAGCAATCGGCGGCCGATTTATTATTTTCTTTGATATGTATGTTATTAATCAGCTTTAGTGACCTCGTTAGCGTGTGCAAAATTCAAAAGAATTTTTACTCTAAAATGAGGCCAGTGTGGCTAATTGGCATACATACATATAAAAGAATACATAAATCGGCCGCCTTTATGAAAGAGGTCTATACAATATTGTTACTTTTGGACGGAAAATAAAAAGAAAGATGAAATCTAACGTATACTGCCAGTCGTCAGGAGCCCATAATCGTTGAATGAACAGGAAGCGAAGAAATCACTGTTATGCTTTCCAAACGCTTCTGGTCATGAAACAAACAGGAAGCGGAGTTTTTAACGTAATTTTCGAAAAGACAATGAACTTTACTTGGGGGCGGATGTGTTTTCTCCATTTTTTTTCAAGAGCATTCATTGTTAAAACATGCCGTCTTCAGTAACTGTTCGTTTATCCTCGAGACGCGTTTTGGTAAAAATTGGCGACAATCGGTTGCTATAGTAACGAGATATGACGTCATAAATAGCATGAGGTCAAGCCATTTTTGAACCAAAATTCTTTTTTTTTTTTCACTTTTATTCGGTGAAAAACGTTACCAGAAGAAGGAAAATGTTTAACTGTATCATATTTTACAACTCTTGCGAAATGATGATGTCACGGACCCCAGCAGCGCCATAACCCATAATAGAAGATATCACAGGCTATCTATTAGAGGTAAAATATTTCCGATATATTGTAACACCACTTATAATATAGAGGGCAAAATTACTGAATGCTGATTGGCTGACGAAGAGGGCATTTTTTCTTAATTGAGGGCAAAATTACTCGCTCCTGATTGGTCGAACATCAAATTTTCACACTTGTGATTGGTTGAGCGCGTCGTCGTTGCATTCAGTTCGCTCGGCAGGATTTTGAAGAAAATTTACAAACGCAGCGCTCGCATGTTTCGCTGGAGATTTTGTTATAAAAAAGGAATGAAATCGGAAGATACCTAAAGGCGCTGTTACACTAGGCAATGTTTCGTGCAACTTGTCTCGCAATTTTGTTGCGACACAAGACCCCGCAACAAACATTTCTCGCGATTTTTTTGTTGCCGCAATCGTTGCGAGAAGTAGAAGTCGGTTCTACTTTTCGCAACGATTCTCGCCACGCCGCAACGAATTTTTCAAGCGTTGCGTAGTGTAACATGTTTCCTGCAACTTGTGTCGCAACGTTTTGTGACTTTAGCCAATGAAATTGCTCCTTTCAGCGTCGGGCGAGACAAATTGCAAGAAACATTGCCTAGTGTAACACCCTCCAGGCAACTTGTCTCGCAGCATCGCAACGCACGGATTTTAGTTGTTGCGAGACAAGTTGCACGAAATATTGCCTAGTGTAACAGCGCCTTAAGAAAGGAATTCTACAGTTGAATTACAGCATTTTACGCCAAACAGGAAGCGATTATTTGTGTCAAATCTTGGATTAACTAGACGCCTGCAGGCCAGTTTGCGACGTTGAAGATCTAGAAGAAATTCATTCATGGCGACAAAAGCTGGTTCTAAAGTTCCATCACTTCATTGAAAAAAAGGCGGATTTCTGCGGACCTAAAGAAAAGAACTTTGACATATTTGACATATTTTGACATATTTTGCTGAAAGGAAAAATATACGTTTAACAGGAGAACGAATAAGGCTAAAAGACGTGAAAGAAAGCAATTAAATCGCCAAACGTGCAAGCAAGTTTGAGCTCTCGCCATTTGTTGTTGTTATCAAAGCGGCAAAAACTTGAAAACACAGGTACGCTAAAATAAAACTTGCTTTGTTTTTGTCGTAAAGTGTCTATGTTTTCTAGATGTACATATAGCAGACAAATGTATCTTTGACCGAATAGAAATCTATTTTACCACAGTGAGTTGAAAAGTTTTTCTTGTCAGTTTGCGAGAGAGTATTTTCACTTCGGTTGGTTTGAAGTCTGAGTGACTCTTAAAAAGTCTGACACGTTTCCCGATAATTTTGCCCTCTATATTATAAACAAGTAATCGCATGTTCCCTCGTAAAATTAAGGATTAATATCACTTGTGTTTTCAGAAGCTTTCTACAACTTCTGAAAACACGCGCGATATTAATCCTTAATTTTACTCGGGCCCATGCGATTACATATACAAATACCTAAGTGAGAGCTTGCAACCACCCCACCTCCCTCCTCCCTTGTACCACCTCCTCCCTCCCCCTCCCCCCGTACCACGAAGGGGGTATAAGTTTGCGTGTACGTCCGAAGATCAAAGTAATAAACGATTTCGTAACTTTAGTATTACTTTCTGTCCTAACAGGAAACGAATGTTCCGGATGTAAGAAAGGTCGTTTCTGTAAAAACTTACCTCCCATTTTGCTTAGAAAATGAATAGCATCTCCATACCCCATGGGTTGAGCAGGGATAGGGGGCAACTCGCTATCGTTCTGCGATCGTCTCCACATCCCTGGGATCGCTGCTATGCCGGGTGTTTGGGGGTCTCCAGCCCCAGGGAAAGTGTACAACGATCCCCGCTGTACTCCAGTGGCGGGGAGCCACGCAGTGTTAGGATATGTATCTTTCGGATCAGGCCCGGCCTTGGCATAATCTGCAGGGTCTGAGTAAAGAAGAGCGGCTATGGCGCCGTAGCTAGCTGCATTTGCAATCTGAAAACGGAGAAAAGAAATTTAGGCCACGTCCACGTGTCAAAAAGCATCGAAGGCGTACATTAAATGAAGGAGATTTATCGTGCAGATGTGGACAGTAATAATAAGAACTTTAGGTTTAAAATATGTAATCAGTGAAGAACAAACAATACGACAATATTTTACTATTTGTCAAATATATCAGCGTACTCTGTATTGTCATGTACAACAACAACATTTATTTAAACACGATAAAAAATTACAGCGGAGCTGATGTGTTCGTGTATTAAAAAGTTAAACAGTTTACAAGTGAATAAAAAGCTTAAAAACTAATAGCCTGCTAACATTACCTTATTTCCTCGAAATATTTTCCCGTATCTCATGATGGCTATTTTTCCTGTCACATCGACACTAAGATTCTTAAGTTTCTCAAAGTCCTCTACTCGGCCATAGTTCACGTAAACCAGCTCTCCTTCTGCTTTTCCACTGGGACTGTAGCCAAGGAAAGGTTGAATCGCATTCTTTGCACCTCCATCCTAACAAAACAGTGATAGAAAACATAAAAAATTGGAATCAACTGAGCTCATTAAGTCACTTGCATATGGTTTACCATAAACTGATATTTCTCACGTATATCGCCATCCAAAACTATTTCCTTTGACGTCATATGGCGTGGGAATTTGGATCCGCCATCTTGGATTTCTCTAAAATGTCATAAAATCATTCATATTGACTCGGAAGTAATCAAAACTAATAAAGAAACGCCACTAAATGGCGTAAAAATGTAAAAGTTTTTTTTTTAAATTTGAAAATTTTTTAATGAGATATAATACAATACAATACAATACAATACAACCTACATACATACATACATACATACATACGTACATAAAAAAAGAAAGGAAAAAAATACATAAAAAATGTAAAAGTTATAACGACGAACTTTTTTTTCGTTAAAAGGTAAAAAAAGTACAAATTACAATTAATAAAACAGGTTTGACTGTATCTTCATGTAAAAAAAATATTATTTATACCTGTTCCTCTCCTTTGATTTGGTGAATGATTGTTCCGTTGTTATATTTGATAGTTATTCTGGTCGGATCTGTTGTGTTAGGGAAAGACAGCAGTGCTTTGTACTCGGGTTGTTCCACGTGATCGAAGCCATACGACTTCCAACGCTTGGCCAGTTCATCAGCAAGTTCCTTCTGACGCGACGAGCCCGCGAGATGCGGTTCTCCAGCAAAATACCTGCACAAAATTGGGTATGTACTTGGTGTATCCCTTATTATTTTTTATTTAAACACTTAGTTTTTGTTTCAGTAGAAAAAGAAGATAAAAACAGCAGAATAGGGAATCGAACCCGGGCCGTATGATCTGCTCCATGCACACTATCCACT
>JAJGOT010000219.1:857500-925000 GCA_022457155.1 Cladopsammia gracilis
CTCAGTGTTGATGGCCAGCTAGTGGTTGATATTTACCTCGTCGCTTCGCGGCTGGGAAAATATCAACCACTAGTCACCTCCAGTTGTTAATTATAGTCGAAACGTCAGCTTTGGATTCTTCTTACGGTGGCCAATTTAACTTATCAACTTATGCTTTTATGCAAACAATTTCTATTGTTTTGGACTACCGATATGGCTGCCGTGTATAAAGCCCATACAACTGCAAGACTATATTGTAAGTCAAGTTTTTAGCCCCAGTGGGGGGGGGGGGGGTACTCAACAAAATTTTGTACGGGGATGCTCCGCCCCGAGGTCAAAACCCTTACCCTTTCATATACCGTTTTTGACAGAAAAGGTACCCCCGGCCTTTCATATACCTTTCATTGAAAATGGTACCCCTTTCATATACCTATCATTGAAAATGGTACCCTTTTCATATAGCCTTTACGTGCGTCTGTTCGATATATTTTGAAAGGCGCTTTTTATAATACTTAAATCACAGTTTTCCCTACGTTTTTTATACTTCAACTCGTGTTTTCGCTACCCTTTCCTATTCTTCGTGAAATCCCTACCCTTTCTTATACTTCAACTCGTGAAATCCCGACCCTTTCATATACCTCCAGCCTCAAAAAGGTACCCCTTTCAGGCGAAGCATCCCCGTATAGCCCATTATAGGGAGTACCTCCCCCCCCCCCCGGGTTTTTAGCAGGGGCACATGGTGCATGTAGCCCAGCAGGCACAAATCTATTGCATGACTACATTAAAGCGAGTCGAAATATTCAAATTTGGGAGCGAATGCTTGCGTTATACATCGATGCACAAATTAAATACACAGTTTTTGTGTTAGATTTAGGAGCTTAGAGTCCTTTTCTGTTTAAAGTCCGGTCATGAAATCGCTTACTAATTAATAACAATTAAAATTTATCGTGCGCAAATTACAAATACATATGATCAAATACACGTGAAGTGTGATTTATATTTCCAACTTTTGATTCTGTGGATGAAATCGTAAATAACTAGTAAAGCGTGGAAATTTAATGAAAGCTACTGAGCAGTCGGCTTTCCTGTGGTGCTGTTTATTATGCTGCGCAAGGTGGTTCTAACTTTTGAGTTTGTGGGCAAAATCCTTAAGTGTCTTAAATGTGACCATTCAAATGAAGCTATCTAGCAGTACTACTTTCCTGTGTTATGTTTGTTATGGACGTTATGCTGTACAAGGTGGTTCTAACTTTTGAGTCTGTGGATGAAATCGTAAAGTGTGACCATTCAAAGGAAGACTGTTGTGAATACTTTCATTTTGCGCTGTTGCTGTTTGCATACATTACAAATGCAAAGCTTTGTCCAAATTACTTCTATCAAGGGCATGACCATCGTAAATGGAAGCCAAGCGCTTCATTAACTTACTTGAGGCTCTTTTCCAGTTGTTCTTCGCTGACAACTGACTGAAAAGCCTTGTGGTGATTCATGATCTCTTCATGGTGCTTTTGGAAGTCAGCCTTCCTATCCTTGTGGTCGCCTTTGTGTTCCTTCGAGTCTTTTGCTTTAAGCGCGACATAACCGATCAAAAATCCAATAAAAAAGACTACGATGAATGCAATGATTACTGCAATGCAGCGAACCCTTCGCTGTTTTTTCTTTTTCTGGTAAGAGAGCTTCACATTGTCGCCGTCCATCACACCACAGTGTTTAATTAAGGTTAATTAATTTCGTGTAAAAGATGTTTTGTAGCTCGCAATTATCAATAGTACCGTATTTTCTCAATTAAACGCCCCCGGCGTTTATTTCAAACTTGGCCCAATGGACCCGGCGTTTCTTTGAATCAGCAGTTTTTTCTCGCCCACCATTTTTTAAGAAAGGGATTTTATTCGTTTTTCTTGGCAGCCGTGTACCTTGCCCTTAAATGTTAAGTTTATTATACCACAAATAAACGTTTGAGGGGCTTACTTACAACTTCCTCTATTATACCGGGCGTTTATTCGGGACCCGGCGTTTAATCGAGAAAATACGGTATAAAACAATGCCTCGAGACTCTAAAAAATTACGCATAGCGTCCGGGCATGGACTTAGCACGGAACATTCCGGGACATTCTGGAACACTACGACACAAGAAAAAAAATAGCCAAAAAAAAAATAGGTACATAAAAAGCGAAAATTACGGTAATTAATTAGAGAGCAAAACAAAGTAAAGGCAAAAAAATAACACACTTTCATTAATCCGTCTTTTCTTTTTGGGAGTGGGGGGGGGGGGGGGGGGGGGGGGTGGGAGTTCAAGATGACTTGATTGGAACTGGCCATGCCGGCTCGGTCATGCCGTTCCGAGAGTTGTTTTTCCATGTAAAAATAAAAAACAAAAAACAAAACTGCTTAACCCCTACTTAGCCTGGGCATTTTTTTTGGAGTTCCTGAGATTGGGGGGTGGGCAGAGTGTGCTTCACCCCCCCCCCCCCCATCCCCCTTTCGTAACTTCAAGAGCATCGAACTTCATCATCATCAGTAATCAAAACCAAATTATTTTTTTATTACCATTACTTTTTTCCTTGCTACAGTTTCATGTTCCGTAATGTTCAATGTTAAGGATTTTGTCTACGCCCTGTGTGTCCTGTGAATCAATGAATCTGACCATTTGATCCAGCGCATGCGCAACATTAGCCCCTTTGTAATCTCGTTCCCGGAGTCCGCGTTACCTTTGTTTCTGACTCGTCCCCAGTCGTCTTTCAATCGACGAGAGGAGCGCGGCCGAGGGGAGCGCTAGGTGTAATGGTATTGGTCGCGCTTCTCTCGTTCCGTTCTATCCCCCACGCGCGTCTATCGCGTCTTGCCTAGAAAGACGACTGAGGACGAGTCAGCCTTTGTTCTGGGAACGAGATTCGGTATGGATAGTCTCTATAATAAACATATTTTATTTATTAAAAGGGAAAGTGAAAATAAGGGCAGAGGCAAGTCGTAAACTCTTCCCTTTAGATAATTGTTTAACCTGTTTGTTAGGAGAGCAAAATAATGTATATTCACCTTCATATGAATGATAATGAATCGGTTGTGCCTAGTCAATAGAAACGTGACTGACAGAGTGTTCGTTCGACACTTATATCTTACAAGTACCCTAAGCCCGGGGGGGAGGGGTACTCCAATATATGAGCTATATAGGTATGTGCCGCTGTGAATGGTATGGTTTTCAGGCAGTTTAGTCTGGGATAGGGTATATTTATCAGAGATTTTTGGTCTAGAATAGGGTATCATTTTCCGCGAAACTGATCAGTTGCGTGAAGAAATTAAGTCTAGACAAGGTTTACTGGCAAATGGCATTTAAAAATCGGTACGGCGGGCAGTGCGGCATTTTTACTGACCCCTGTAAACTAATAACTGTGATGGTGAACGAGTTTCTGAAAAATAGCAAGTCTGGAATACGTCTAGGATAGTGAAGGGTTTTTTGGTGTTTAGTCTAGAATAGGGTTTCAAAATGCAGCTAAAGTGGTCTAGTATAGGCTAAGGGTCTCAGAGTCCCAGCGGTACACCCCCACCCAAAAATTTGCAGAGTACCCCCCCCCCCCCGGACCCTAAGCTATGTCACGTCAACGGTACAGGCACATAGCCTCAGATCAGCTCAGTAGATATCGGCCTAGTGAGGTCAGTATCGTTTCAAGTTTTTCAACCAAACGTTAACTTACTTGAGGCTGTTTTCAAGTTCTTCTTCCTTCAGAGTTACTTGAAAATTCTCGTGATGTTTATCTATTTCCTCGCTGCGTCTTTTAAAGTTAGCTTTCTTATCATCTTTCGATGCGGGTTTACCTATTGCAAAATGTCCAATTATAACTCCAAGGGCGAAGGCCACGATGACCAAAACTATGGCGGCAATACATATCCTTTTTTTCTTTTGCTTGAATTTTTTCACGTGTTCGCCGGCCATTTCCATGGTGTTAAAGGTATGTGTTACGCCACCGGATATTAGGAGTGGCTGAAAATCAATAAAAGCATTTGAAATTGACAACGGTTTGTTGCTTTAATATGTTCAGCGGATGTCACACACACGCGCGAGCGCGACAGACACGCGAGGGATAAATATTACAAAAATATCCATCATTACTGATAAGAGACGACTACTAGTCGCGCCGACTAGTCGCTCCGACCGATTCAAACCAGTTTGAATTTCTGCAACCAGTCGTCGCGACCAGTCACGGAAGTCTTCACGTGTGTTCTGCTCATGCAACCGGTCGCCGCGACCGAATGAAAATAAACCAATCACAGATCAGCATTACAACGTCACAATACTCTGTTTCAAGATGGCGGCTCACGATCAAGAAGCGTATGAAAGGTTGTGCCTAAAGAATACCATTTAGAGGGACGTCGGACACCCTATTAAGACTTATATAACGTAATGTCGACACTGAGAATTTTATTTTCAATAAATTTTTAAGTGTCAAAAAGAAAATCTAAAATCCCCCACTCAGGATTGAACCTGTGATCTCAGCTAGGCTTTAATAGGCTTAAATAGCCTACCGTACCACTGTACCACTGTACCACCTAGCTTCTCGGTTGTTCAGGCCTAAATTTAACTATATAAATTGCTACCCATTAACATCAACTGAAAGCTAACCAGTCACTCCGTTATATAAGTTTCAATAAGGTGTCCGACGTCCTTCTGAACGGTATTCTTTAGGCTTAACCCGTATGAAAAGCGTACGAAAAGCATCTCTTTCTTTTCTTTCTCCTCTCCGTAGAAGCGACTATCCAACTTCGTTCCCAGGGTCCTCTCCTTTCCGTATATTCGTCGTTCTAATTACGAGTGAGTAACCCAGCACTTATGTCCAGTGAAAACAGGCACGATAAAAGGATAAGCATAAGGATCTAACAATAACTCTTATGCTTAAGCCACTGTTCGTTTTCACTTGACGCAAGTTCTTATGCTTCGCTTACTTATACTAATGTCGCTATATACAGTGAAAACCAGGCTTTAGATGGCATACTCCAGGGGACGGGAAGGTGGAAGACCCTGGGAACGCGGTTGGCGACTGTGGAGCCCACATTCTTCTTTCATACGTAACTGGTAGCTCCTCGTCTAACATCATCATCATTAGCACCAACAACCTTTTCTTCTTAGCTCTAGAGGCCATTTTGCATCGAAAAATACATGAAAACGGGTTGGCGTACACAAACAAACTTCCCGCCATTTTTCCCGCCTAAAGAGACTTGTTTAGACGAGACGACTTGTCGCGGCGACCGGTCGGAGCGACTGGTCGGCGCGCTGACTAGTCGTCTCGTGTGTGCCAACCTCAACTAGCTCCTGTTTTGTAATTTATTTTATGCTTCAGTTTTAGTCAATTTTACTACTCTGGTGAAGTATGCGAGGCCTTTGAAAAATATTTGGGTTAAGAGCATCGTCACCCTCCGCGTAAAATCCGAGTTTGAAAAGTTGTTTCCCCAATTAACATGGCGCTTAAAAACTCGTGACTCCTCTCCCAAATATTGCAGCCAGCTTGATCCCCGCCACTAAATAATGAACCGTCCTAAGTCACACCGGAACCCATCACAACAGCGATGAAAAACCGAAACAAAAACTATTCTCACTGCTAAAATTCCCGCGAGACTGGCCCGCGCGGAATTTTTTCCGACTCCAGACGCCTTCTGTGAATAGTAGCCCTCCAGGGATCTCGCTTGCCTATTTAAGTAATTTATTCTGTTTTATCTGCCTCTTTCGCCACGTTACGCGGTCTGTCTCGCATTGTAGGGTATTTTACCCTCCCGCCTCCCCTTCGGCGACGTTTGTTTCCCTTTCTCACTGTCTTGCGACCCTCTGCCTAAGCTAAATTTTGGCTCCCATATCTTATTCCGCGTAGGCAGTGGTGAGTGGCTGTTTTGGCAGTGAGAATGGTTTACTATTTACAACCAGGCGGTGGCCAGTTTTACAATATTGTCGCTCCAACGATGCAGAATTTAAGACCGAAAAGTCTGTATTTCTTTGATCGAATTGAAATATATTAGTCTGCGAATACATCCGTCTTTCATCGCTCCCGGCCGCTAGGTGCGTTCGGTCGGGAACGATGAGAGGCTGCTGAATTCGCAGGATAGAAATATATGCGCTCTGAAAAGTATCATTTCTTGAAGCACCGAAGCGCTGAAATACGTTCCAAAAGTTAAATTTTTCACTTTTGTGATAAGGTACGATCAAATTAAATGAGTATATTTAAACATCGATCAATTCATTTGACTTACCCTTACTAACTTTCAATTGGACGATCGATCCCGAGAGGTTTGCAGAATGCCGATACAAACGAAACAATTAATCTCAAGTATTTCTCTTATTTTAAGGCAAACAGAACTTGCTGCATTTAAATGAGGTCCTTGAACTGACACTCTTTGTCTTTTTTAAAATGTCAAATAAGCCGTGCCCATGAACGTAATTCACATTAAACAAGAGATAGCCGAATTCTAAAGGATTATTTTTCTGTTATGACTCATCCTCTGGCGGGCAGCCGGGAGGCAAGCAAAACTTGTTGCACTTAAAGTGCTACTACGATCAAATTTTTGATTTTCATTTTTTTACATTTTCGTGTACTATTAGACTTCCTTACTCATCTTGCCAAATTTCAATTCATTAGGCACATCAGAAGTCATTTAATTTTAACATTTATTTCCGAGAATTTACGGCCGCCATTAAAAAACCTTGTTCCAAGGCTTAGTTGCGAATGGGAGAAAGTGACGTAAAAGACTCAAACATACCTCATGGGTTGAAATTATAATAACAATCAGCATAGAAAATTGCACGAAGAACGAGTCTAAAGTTTTTGTTGCTTTTCGCGTGATTTTCAACACTTATTGTTATTATAATTTCAACCCGTGAGGTATGTTTGAGTCTTTTACGTCACTTTCTCCCATTCGCAACCAAGCCTTGGAACAAGGTTTGTTAATGGCGGCCGTAAATTCTCGGAAATAAATGTTAAAATTAAATGACTTCTGATGTGCCTAATGAATTGAAATTTGGCAAGATGAGTAAGGAAGTCTAATAGTACACGAAAATGTAAAAAAATGAAAATCAAAAATTTGATCGTAGTAGCCCTTTAAATAGGGTCCTTAGATTGACTCTCTTTGTCTAAACGTCTCAATAAAGATACCGGTAAATTATTTCTACAATGTCAAATAAGCCGTGCTATTTATACCATGCGCGATTTAGGGGTAACACTTATTCTTTTATTAAAACAATAGAATATTAGAACACAAAAGAACGACGATACAATAGAATACAATACCATACAATATATTAGAATACATAATTTTACGTAATACAATGGAGGCTTACAATGTACAATGGAGCTGACACCCTAAATCAGGCATCATATGGTGCTAATTAACGTGATTCACATTAAACAAGACATTTCTAAAGGATTATTTTTCTGTTATGCCGTCTATACTCTGGCGGACAGCCGAGAATAGTTAATGATGCATTCCTTGATGGCGGTTCTGTTGTTCGCGGACAGTCGTCAAAGGTCTTTAATTTCACCTGTCAAACTATCGGACACGCATGATAGACTCCCGACACTGGTGAAGTAATGGTCCTAGTAACAACAAGGCAACCCAACGGCAAGGAATGCAGAAAGGTGTTAATTGTGATATTGTTGAAACCGTCCACCTCATTGGCTAAAACATGAAAATCTACTATCACTTCATCAGGTAACGCATTTATTTCTCTCTAGTTTACTTATTGATTCCTTTTTGTGAAAACTATTCTGAGTTTTAATGCAGCAAAATTTTTATGTGGGAAACATGGAAAATTAGAAGCCTTTCTTGGCCATTGTTTTGGAGTCTCATGATTGGATAAAATCTTGTAACACAAGAGAAATATCGCTTTAAAATAAAGTGTCAGTACATTTTATTTCAAAAACGTGTCGTCCATAGGTTGATGTATTCTCAGTAAGAAAATCTAAACAATCTTATGTGGGGAAAGCGAAATGACGCAGAACAATAGAGGATTGCCTAGTTCTTACACGCATTGTTACTTAAGGTTACAGTGTACCTTCGGGGGTGTCTTCAGTATAACGGCTCTAGCGTCTTAAGATTACACTTAATATACCTAAACCCAGATATCAAATTAAAGCTTATAGAGCTGGCTATCTAAATATGGAAACCATTTGGTAATAAAGTGAATTATCGAATTTTTTACGACGTCTTAATTCGAACGTCCGAATCAGCTATAAAACGCTATAACTCAAAGCGATTATTGTATTTTGCTAATTTGATTTGTTCTCGGATTTCCGGACACGAAGCGCTAAAAAAACGTGTCGGCGATTTCCCATATTCAATTGCAGTGAAAAGTTACAGAATATTTTCGAAACAGGGAGAAAAAAAATTGGAATGATCGCACGGAAAGGGCTCTTGACGAAAAAGTTTTCGGAAATAAGAAATTCGCCGACACGTTTCTGTTGATTATATGTTAGCCTAGCTTCTGTCCAAATTTGAGGAAAATCGAACAAATTTCCTTTGAGTTGTAGCTTTTTAAAGTGTCCCCAACAAGCGAAAAATGAACTTTGAGAAAACATCGCTTAAAAAACATATCGCTTCATAAACAAACTCCGCCTACAAAAGTTATACCGTCATTTCTCCGTCAATTTTCACTATTTGTCGATAATTTGTTTTTTGGATGAAAGTTCATTCTGTAAACTTTATTTTGACGCCAAAAAAAATTTTTCGATAAATTTTCGATCTGAAGGTACACTGTAACCTTAATTGTTTGTCGTTTTTGCTGGCCTGCGTAGTGGTCGTTTCCTTTCCAAGGGCGCGGAAGGCGCTTGAAGGCATGTGGCGCGAAAAGAAGCAAAAACATTTGGGACGGGGGAGGGGAGACACCATTTCTCGCCCCATGCCTTCACGCACCTGCCGCGCTATCGCAAAGGAAACGACTGCTACGCAGGATGCCGTCTTTCTCGTAAATTGTTCGCCGTCTTTTTGTTTTGTACAGTGTAGTTTGGAGAATGTACTGTTATTTTAACGCAATTTAGAGACGAGGCTTCTAGCCGCCGCCAATTTCAAACTTTCGTCTCAAGGTAATATGTGTTTTTATGAACAGGTGTCTGAAAACCTAAGAACTAGGAACTAAGACCTAAGACTTAAGACCATCTTAAAATCTCATAATAAAACTGTTACCTATAACACTCCCTCCGAATTAAAAAAGAAAACTAAATCGCACGGACCCACTCCAAATCTAAAAATTGTTTATTGTTAAAAAATCGGAAAATCCAGAATGCAGACTGCAGACTGAAAACTGAGGAAACTGTTTCATGGGATAAAAGATGTCCGCATTGTAAGCGATGTGATTAAAGTAAGGTTCATTTAATCATGGCCTCAACCGTTTGGCTGGCAGTATTATTGCCGATCTCTAGCTGACTTGAGGTTATGTGCTTGTACTTTGACGTGACATGAGCTAAGGATAATTGTAAATGACGGATCGGCTATCTAGCACATAGGTTTTTTGAGAATAATAGCGTGAGTAAATGTTGTTTAGATCAGATTGAATGTATAAGCAAGCAGCGAACACGAATAAAAGCAATAACAAACATGCAAAAGCGTGAATGTTATACAAAAAATTCAGCAGAAACTGAGATAAAAGAAAAACAAACAAAAAGAAGAGAAGTGACATTGGCATCGCGAAGTCATCTCGAGATCGATGCAGTGATGTTTCCAGCCAAAGAGTTGAGGTCATTTCTAAGATGGTCACATAAAAAACAGCAAATGTATAATCGGTGCTAAGGTGGGAAAATATTCAACCGGTGCCAAGGCGGAGAAAATGTGCAGCTTCTGTTAAAGGCGGGAAAAGAAGCAACCGAGTGCATTTTCGGGAAAATGTGCAGCCTGTGCCAAGGGCGCGAAAATGTGCAACCGGTGCCAAAGGCGGGAAAATGTGCAACCGGGTGTCAAAAAGGCAGGAAAATGTGCAGCTGTGTACAAGTAGGCCAAGAGAAGTTAAGAAGCACTTTATTAAAAGCACACATGTAAAAACGTCACGATTATGTTACCTCTATACCATTTAACCCTATCCAGACCGGGACGAGGGGGGGGGGGAGCTTTTGGAGCCCGCTCGAACTTTGAAGTTGTGTCGTTTCAAAACGGTCGATGCAATGACCACCAAATTTGGCGACTTTTCCTAAAATTTATCTGGAAACATTTTCACGTTAGCGTCCTTTGTCCACCGACATTGACGTTTCCATAGCAACCGCTTTTTGACACCTATGTTTTTACAAAATTAGCATTTTTAGCTTTAATCAAGATTATTTCAAAGTTTTCTTATTGAATTAATACTTTCCACTTAATTTAGCGATAATTGATCAAATTATGTATAATTGTTTATTAATTAAGGTTAATTAATGGTAATTTTCGGAAAACGTAGAATATGAAATGTCAAAATCCAGGATGGCGGATCGACGTTTTACTAAAGGTCGATTCTCTCTATAATATTATTATTGGTTCATATTTTGGATTGTAAAACATTTGCCCACAATAAACTAAGCTTTAGCTATTCATTTGCTTTATTTTTCGGTGTTTTTTACCGAAATAAACACGTTTGGACTAATTCAAGATGGCGGATCCAAGATGGCGGACAATAAAATGGGAAATTTATTTCTAGTATATCACGTGTCTGTGTAATTCCATTGTCTCTAAACATTGTCAAAATATCACAAAAAATGTCCTTTTCACTTGAGAAAGCTTTTTTTAATTCATTACGTACATGAAAAGCCATAATTTGCAAAGTTAACTCTTCCAGTTTTTAAGAAAATGTACACATCACTTCTATGACGTCACATGCTGTTACCATAGCAACAAAGTGTACGAATTCATTAACTTTTACTCCTGCATCAAAATGTAAACGTTTGGCATAAACACTACCGTTTGTTTCAGAGATATGCCTTTATATAGAACGTTTCAGTTGGTTATTTCATTGTATATGGCGTCATAATGACGTCACTGTTATTGTTAACAACACCAACAGTGTCAGTAAACATAAGACTTTTATCAAATAGGTAGCTGTTAAAGTCTTGTTATAAGTTCAAATTGAGAAAATATTGATGAAAGACTGTTTTAGCCAGTAAAATCGACTAAATGACGTCATTATGATATCAAAGTATCTGTAGTTACTAGAATTTATGACAACATTATCCTGTGTAAATTTGGTGGCCATAGCATAAGCGGTTTCAAAGTTACATAGGGTAAGCCCGGTCTGGATGGGGTTAAAGTGCAACAAAAAACTCGATATATAGAGCATGTTCAACGTAAACAACTATTCCTTTGTATATGCTTATATATGATGTTCTAACTTAAAGGTTGTGTTTTACAAACAATACATTATCAGATTTCGTGAATCTAAATGATTTGGATTTTTGTTCTGGAAGGAGAAAACCCTAAAAAAAGGTTCAATCAATTTTTGTTTACACTTTGAAACATATATGTTCTATAAAGGACAACAACTAATTTCACTACAAATGGAACACGCCATGCATCCGAAACATGTTTCATCATCATCCATGAAATTGCAAGCTAAGATTGGTTTGTTCTTGCTTTTGAAAATTCAATTATTCCTCGTAAAATACGCATTTATATTGACTAAAAGAGATTGACACACTACCGAGAATTCATAATCTGGTCGGCTTATTTTATGAACGAATAATATAAGTAAGATATTACCCTTAAGTCGACTCCTTTGAAACAGTCACCTTAGTCACCAATTGGGGGATCTGACGCACTTGGATGAGTAAGGAAACACCTAAGCAGTCAAAATTCTCTCTAGTAGAGATGTTTGGTCCAAAAAGTCAAGGAACTAATTCTTTAAGAAAGACGTGAAGATACTCGCACCTCTTCGGTTTCTACTGGCCGGAAGGGCTGTATCCAGGATGCTGTAACGCAATAACGATGTCTGAGAAATCGTTGGGCAGAATTACATCCAACTGCAACCACCGGACAATATTCATGATCATCCTTTTTACTTAGAGACCTTTATCGTCATAAAATCATTCAAACGGAGATTACCTCATTTACAGCACTTTTTTTAATTCCCCTAGTTTTGAAACTTAGATTTAAAAAACCTTCTCTCTAAAAGGGGGCATGCCTAACTCCCCCCTCCCCCACCCCTCCCCCACCCCTCCCCCCCTATCATACTTCAACAGCCCCGAGTCGTTTCAAAGGGAATTAACTGTATTACAGACAGCCTAATAAGGGCTGGATGTCCAAATCAGGATCGGAGTCCAAAAAAGGGCACATCTCTGCCAAGATTGGGGAATCGGATGCGCTCGGATGATATTTGATGAATTTTGAAGAGCAAATAATAAAAAATAACACCTAGTAGGCAGTTAATTTGAGTTCAAAGGGAATCGACTATATTTCAGACGACCAAATAAGGGCCGGAAGTTCAAATATGGACCGGATGTCCTAATAAGGACCGGATATAATATCAACAGCCGCAAGAACGGATTGTGTGGCAATAGACAGCTGTTTATCAACCTCTTCATTGTTCCCAGTCTCCTTCAACTTGAACAGTATATCACTGACGCCTGGGAAACTGGAAGAGCCATACAAATTGTACTTGCTGGGAGCGAAGATGACGTGACGAACCAGGCGCCTGTCTGGCAGACCATAGGAATAAATGAACGCCCGCTCCACTTTGATCATTCGGTCGTTGAATCTTCGTAGTTCTGCAAAACTTGGTTCATCGAAATCGTTGATTTTCTTCTCCAGTTCATCTCTGAGTCATATAAAGATACAATAGCTTAGTAACAATTCAGGTTTCGTTTTGTTAAATTTGAAACGACAGTTAACCTTTGTTAAGCGGCAGACCGCAGTCCTACTCCTCTCTCTTTAGGCATGACAATTATCAGCTCAGTTTTTTTCTTATTAATCGGTGATTTTATGCATGGAATTCTAAATAGTAACCATTCTAATAAAATTGAGCAATACTTTTCTGTGGTACTGATTATTACGGTTCAAAGTTTGAGTCTGTGGATGAAACTCTAAAGTGTGACATCGAAATGAAAGCTATAAAGCAGTAATTACGCTGTACAAGGTGATTCTAACTTTTGAGTATGTGGTTAAAATTCTAAAGTGTGACCATTCAAATGAACCACCTTCAACAGTATTTTACTGTGATCTACTGTTAATTTATTATTCTGTACTGTTCCGTGCACTTACTTAGCCTTGGTGAAAATCTTGGCTGCTTCCTGGAACTTTTTAACAGCGTCTTCTAAAAGGCCAAGTGTTACGCTGTGGTCTTTCAGCTCATCGCCGTATTGTTTCTTCAGAGCATGCAGAGAACTGTTCAGTGCGTCTGCGTACAACATCACACTCATCTTCAACAGCGGCGAGTCGGCAAACTGAAGAAGCAACCCACCACACAGCTGGGACGCAGCCTTGTGGTATTTGAACTCGGGATCAACGAATTTCGTGACGTAATCGAACGTGTCGTGTTGCGTGTGATACACAGGGTAGAAAACGCGTGTGTTGTTATAGCCTACGTAGTAAAAGTCTGCCGCAGGGACACCAATGTACTGATAAAAGGGGGCGTAATCACTTCCTGCTCCCAAGTTGCCCACAGCCGGTTTAGCAGGATCTGTGATTGGATTGACAGGATTCCTCTCGACCGAGATGTCGAAAATGGTCTTCTTATCGTCATGCGCGCTAGGGCTTGGCACGGTCTTGCTGAAGTCTCTTATAGTGTCCTTCACAAGAGGCGTAGAACCCATACCCATGATGAAGTTGCCGCCCACCGCCGTGTCTGCGTTGAGGTAGATGACAGCTCTTTCGGTTAATAACTTCTCATGCTGTTCAACCCACTCCACCGATCCGATAAGAGCGTATTCCTCGCCACCCCAGCTGCAAACCTACAAGAAACGGTTTTAGTGTTTTAAGCGCCGGCGCTGACTTTGAATTTACAAATTTAGAAGCACTTAACCAATACGCACCAAAGTTAGAAATGTTTCTCAAATTTTGATGTGACAGATTTTTGTTCATGATATGCGACGTTTCAATGCCATTCATATTTTAATAATTAAGCGTGTGTACCCAAATTTTGAATTTTCTTCTTTAATTAACGTTTAAATAGAATTTTAATTAACTTTGATTAATTTTCACGGTTATCTAACATGATGGAAATCCAAGATGGCGGCCATCCAAAATGATGACGTCACAAGACGCGGTCATGTCACGTGGCTTCTCTTAAAGTAGACATCGACTATGGCGTACTAAAAAAACCTCCGAGTTTCATAGCCATTGCTTCCAAAAATACCCGGTCTGACCTATATACATGTTTTGCTACAAGGCTCGTGGAAGGTTAGGACGTCCTATAATAGACAAATTCGGCTAATGCATTGTTGTACCCAATTCAAAATGGCAAAATAAATAAAATGGAAAAAAAAAATGGAAAATTCAAACCTTCTGGGAATAGGATCCTTTGTTCACAATATTTCCATATAATTTCCATGTCAATGCTTCATTGATATGGAAATATGGCGAACAAAGAGTTCTAATCCCAAAAGGTTTGAATTGGGTACAAAAATGCGTTAGCCGAATTTGTCTATCGATTCAAACAAGGTGGTACATATTGAGGGGAGGTACATACGGAGGGGAGAGACTTATATCCCCGAGGTCTTATAAGTGGAATGAAAAGAATTTCTCGGAATTAATAAGTATCGTTGTCGTATCGCATCCGACTTGACAAACTGTTATCGACCCGCCTTAATTTACTGTTGAGCTCGGTATTTACTCCCTCACCTTAATTGTTCGACGTGGCTTCCACCCTGCCTTTTTCAATTCTCCTAGTCCGCGAGCAATTTCAGTGGTGACAGTTGTCCCTGTGGAGGCATCAACAGCTCCGTACACCCAGGAGTCTCTATGGTTACCAATCAAAACAAACCGATCCGGCTCCATGCTGCCATATATTGTTCCAATTACGTTATAGATCGACTTGACTTCATAGTAGTTTTTGACGTTCATTGAAACCACGATGTTGCTTTCGGTATAGCCGGGGCCAAGGCGGTATGTAATGTCAAGGGTACCCTTCCATTCCTCTGGTGCTTCTGCTCCTAAAAATAAACAGGAAGCAGAAGTGTTAATGAAATGCTTTCGAAAACAAATAAACGTCAAAAGCTCCTATGAGTCAACTCGTAAATACTTGCTCCTCTCCCCACCCTCTCCTCTCTCCAACATCGTCCTCATGGGTAAGGTAGGTGGCCATAACAAATCGCGGGCTCACCACTAACAAGTTAATAAGAAGCAAAGGACCGCGAACGAAAATGCTGCGGTGTACGTAGAATCTGTAACAAATCTAGTATCAGCCTTGCTCTATACTTCTTTCAATGTTAATGGTTTAACTAACCGATCTAGTGAATTTTGTCTCCAACTGCAATAATTCGTTGAATGCCTCGCGTATTCACAAGTTAAAAAGACTCCAAAGGATCCTGGTCCTGTTCAACAAGAAGCAAGATGAAGTCTAACGTTTCTCTCTGAAGGTGTCAAGGATACCAGCTAAAGCCAGCTCTTAATGCAAACGTCAGTAGCGAGAAGCTGATGCTTTATTACTTAGCTGTTTCTTTTTATAGATCAACTGTTAAGTTTTGTACTTAATCTCGGTCCCAGTCCCTTTTACTACTATATTAGTATCGTTTTGTAACACCAACGGTCACTTTTGAAAATGTATGTAGTAGCATACGAAACGTCAAGTTTTTATCAAAAATGAATAAGTTCAATATGTTTATCACCGCAGTTTGTGTTCTATTTCTTGTCAAGGATCATTACTTCATACTTCCGAAATAAAAAACCGTTTTCCCGTGCTCGGATAAAAAAAAACGGTTTTGATAGGAAACTAAATACGTTATTTTAAAGATTTTTTCGAACTAGCGCGTTAAACCTTACAAACAGAAAGGGGATGTGTTAACGATATTACGCGTAGGCTTTTTTGGAGTTCTTGAGCCTGGAGGAGTCAGTCCTAAATAAATAGTCAGTATTTACAACGTGATTCATCGCATGCTACTAACGTAACAAATTAAATATACAGAACAAAACAGTACACCAATAATAATAATAATAATAATAATAATAATAATAATAATAATGGGAACTGAGAGGATTTTGAGAAAGGTGTTGGAGCTTTAGAGTAAAGAGAAAACCCTAGGGGACCTTTGGTCATGGGCTATGACCCGCTCCCTTAGGAAACAATTCGGAAAAAGATCATCCAGTTCATTTATGAAGATAATAATAATAATGATAATAATAATAACAATAAAACTGAAATGTTGTTTGCTAAAATAATGTCTCAACGAATATACTGCGGTCTACCAATAGATGTAAACTATCATGATCATTGAATGCGGCAAGGTTTACGCTAGCGACTGAGAGACTTGTAATTAATACTGCCAGTTAAATGGACTGAAGGACAAGAGTACAAGTATTAAAAGTTGCAGTTTCCACATAGCAGCCAATTGTTTCCAAAAGGAGTAAAAGATGAAGGATTAAATAATAAAACAGATCCCTTTTGCTGTTTTTAGTTCGTTACAACTCCCGCGATGACAAGGCAAAATAATTATGCCTAACAAAAAGCTTTCTGTCAACGGAATTTGATGCAAGTCTATGACCCCGACAACACTAATACGTTTTCGTTTGAAAACGCATACGTTTTGATACGTTTTCGCCTATCGTCCACACTAAAACGCCCGAAAACGCTGATGAAAACGGAGACTTTCGAAAACGGTTTCAAAAGTGGAGACTTTTGAAAACGCATCGTTTTGAAAACGCTTCGTTTCTAGTGTGGACAGGTGAAAACGGAGACTTTTGAAAACGGTGACGTAAAATCTCTAGTGTGGACAGGTGAAGACGGAGACTTTTGAAAACGATGGCGTCGCATGCTATCGGTTCCAGTCCAAATCGGAGCATCTATCACCTTTAACACATGCGCAATTCCCGGTCCCAGTCGTTTTCATCGTTTTCGACCGTTTTAGTGTGGACAGGTGAAAACGATGCGAAAACGCTAGTGTGGGCGAAAATATTTTGCTTCGTTTTCTTCGAGATGACAACGGAGACTTTTGAAAACGCATAAGTGTGGTCGGGGCCTATGTCAATCGATGTTATTTGAAGGTAATCGATGATAATCGATGGCAGTTAGCGAACATTTTGGTGTGACTATCGATTAATTATCGATTAGCCAATATTAATCAATGTTTAATGCCATCGATTAATATCGATTCTTCGATTAGCTTCCGATCATCGATTTTCATCGATTAATTACGTCGGGATTAATGTAACCTTGGTGTTTATTTCCTGGGTCGTTTCTGTACCGAACTTACCTCCCATTTTGCTTAGAAAGTGAATAGCATCTCCATACCCCATGGGGTGAGCAGGGATAGGGGGCAACTCGCTATCGTTCTGCGATCGTCGCCACATCCCTGGGATCGCTGCTATGCCGGGTGTTTGGGGGTCTCCAGCGCCGGGGAACGTGTACAACGATCCCCGCTGTACTCCAGTGGCGGGGAGCCACGCAGTGTTGGGATATGTATCTTTCGGCTCTGGCCCGGCCTTGGCATAATCTGCAGGGTCTGAGTAAAGAAGAGCGGCTATGGCGCCGTAGCTAGCTGCATTTGCAATCTGAAAACAGAGAGAAGAAATTTAGGCCACGTCCCAAAGTTTGTGTATTTGATCAATTTTATTTGAAAATGAGACGTTTACACGGTCAGGCCTTTTGTCATGTGTGTTTTGTTTACACTTAAATGGCCAAAAAAAAGATCAAAAGTTTCATGTGGACAGTAATTTATTTAGAATTTTACATCTTACAGGTTACGAACAGGCATCGCCAATAACAAATTAAGAATTGAGATTTCATATCGGCTCATTCCTTTGTTTAACCAAAATATCGAAACCAACGCGACCTGCTGTGGCTTAATGTGACGTAAACAGAAGATTAGATTTAGCTGTGAGACTAACGGTAAACCCTGTTAGTATTGTAAGGGGGGAGGGTGTCCTGGAGTAAGTAAGGAGGAGCGGAAATGTAGGAGACTCAGAAACATTCTGGGCCCATAGATCGGCCACTGAGTCACTTTTAAAGTCGGTCTTGTACTTTGAAGAACAGACCGAAGTAAGGATGGAAGTATGGATGGGCAACGAATTGGTATTGTCAACCAAACTGTCTAAGGACTTGGTCTAAACAGCTTGTGTGTAAACCCTCTCGCATAGCTTGTAATTAGGAGAAATGGAGCGCTTTTAAGTTGAGTGTCGTAAAACCAAACCCAAAGTAACGACTTTATTTGGCCAATCACAACAGACTGAGACAATCCAATGAACCAATCAGAACCCAAAGCAAATATGTGGCGGGCGAAAAGCGCGGGAAAACGCGTGCAGGCAAGTCACAATAGCCCTTTTCACGGTTAACTCTGCTCATTTGCATTACAATGAAATCTAGCATGTATGTGAGGCAATTTCGAGCTATTTTGTAGTTTTAGCGCGAAATTGTCTCGCATCCAAGTTGGATTACATTGTAATGCAAATGAGAAAAATCAACCGTGAAAAGGGCTATTGGTTTTGGTTTTACTTCTGATTGGTTGTTAAAGTGGCGCGAGATCCTTCAGCCAATCACAAAGCGTAGCGATGTAAAACAAAAGCAATCGCGAAATTATTTTCGACACTCAATTGAAAACCGCTGTAGTGTTAAGATGAATAAACGGGTGGTTGATCCATAAGATTCCCGGTTTGAACTCTAAAACGATTTGGTTCAGTTGTGACGGATTCGATGTGCAGTAACAGCGACAACGTTATTGTCTGCTAACATTACCATATTTCCACGAAATATTTTCCCGTATCTCATGATGGCTATTTTCCCTGTCACATTGACACTAAGATTCTTAGTAAGTTTCTCAAAGTCCTGTACTCGGCCATAGTTCACGTAAACCAGCTCTCCTTCTGCTTTTCCACTGGGGCTGTAGCCAAGGAAAGGTTGAATCGCGTTCTTTGCACCTCCATCCTAACAAAGCAGTGATAGAAAACATAAAAATTTGGAATCACCTGGGCTCCTAAGACTTGCATTTGGTTACCGTAAACTGACATTTCCATCAATAGCCTTATGTTAGATAGAATCATTGCCAATATGGGTTGTGTGCGTTTTATATCGCGTTTTCAAGAACGAATGGTTTATAGATACAGTCAAACACGAGCCACAGGAATCCCACGCTTTATATCGCGTTTGAACGAAAGGTTTATAGATACAGTCACATACGAGTCACATACGAGTCACAGGAATCCCACCCGGTTTTCGTAGCATGAAGAAAACAGGATGGGATATTAGTCCATCACAGGGCTAGCCGCAGCAATATGTAGGTGGTAATTATTTATACACTTGAGTAGAGATAAACAATATAAAGCAAGGTTTCCTGTCCAATGAAACAACATGGCGGTAGGGATCAGAGCTGGACCAACCGACCTTCAGATCTTGTTAAGTCCAATGGGCTAAACACTATACCTGCACAGGGTGAATGATTAGGGAGATTAAAGTATCCGGCGATTGTTTTAGATGCGTCTTTATAATCTCTTTCGCCTGTCTCGTCACAAATGATTGCTTCTCTTTCCTACTGACGGAGCACTACCGTTTCTTTAGAAGCTATCCCGTTTATTCACCCCTTTTGGGGTGCGGAACACAGAACTGGAACCCTTAAACAATGAGATATGTCTGAACTTTCTGTTTTGGCCCCTTGATCGCGCAATACAATACTGCACATGTTTTCTATTTCTCCGACTTCCCACCGTATCATAAATGCCCGGTTTCTCTCGATGTGCGCCCCCCCCCCCCCCCCCCCCCTGGGAGCGAAGCCTTTCTTTTCAACCTATCCCCAAACGGAAGGTCTTTTCACCGGCTACACTCTACCCCACCCCTTTCTGATGACTCCTGTGGTCGGTTTATCTGTGTGTCGAGGAAATAAAAGGAGGCATTGAGACATCTTCATGTAAAAACCCCCCATTTATACCTGTGTATCTCCGCTGATTTCGTGAATCTTTGTTCCGTTCGTATATTTGATAGTTATTTTGGTTGGATCTTGTGTGTTCGGGAAAGACAGCAGTGCTTTGTACTCGGGTTGTTCCACGTGATCAAAGCCATACGACTTCCAACGTTTGACCAGTTCATCAGCAAGTTCCTTCTGACGGGGTGAGCCCGCGAGATGCGGTTCTCCAGAGAAATATCTGCAAAAATTAAACAGTAGCTTGATGATAAATAAAGAAAGATGGTAATTAATTTTTTTAAAATTTAAAGCTTAAAATCTCGGTTATGAAATGAGAAAGATTTAATGTTTATCGTGTGACGAGCGTGGGAGAATTAAAGAAAAAGAATCTGAGTTCTCGACGGGAATAGAACAGGGGCGTAGCCAGCTTTTAGAAGAGTTGTAGGCCTGGCCATCCGATCCTCAAGGACCGCTTCTAGGTGGGTCCGGGGACATACCCCCGGAAAATTTTTCGATATTGCCCCTTGAAAATGCTTTATTCTTCACTTTCTGGTGATTTTATGTGTATCTTGACAGCAACGAAATCCTAATATTTGATAAAAGAGAATGGATTTGAATTTTTCATTTCCAATTCTTAACTGAATGTAACACAAGTGGGCTGAAAAATGTGTAGGCCCGGGCCTACGGGCCTATAGGCTGGCTACACCACTGTAGAACCCGAATTTTTTCCATGGGCCATGGAAAAAACTCGCGCAAATTTTTTCCATGGGCCATGGAAAAAACTCGCGCGAGTTTTTTCCGTGGGCCATGGAAAAAACTCGCGCGAGAAATCCAGAACAATGCCTGGAGGTGAATAGCAAATACTATTCCGAGATTTCTGCTAAGTTCGTCTTGGCAGACGAACTAAGCAGATAGTTCGTCTGAACGGATACTCCGTCCCTTTGCCCGTGTTTATACACAGACGGATTTTCAGACGAACTAGCACTAATTATGTTATCTTTACAAAACTGCCTGTCATTATTTAGTCAACTATTATATTTGTCAGTTTATCATAGGACGCTTTTTTTTATTTACCTGTCAATGTAATAACCTATCATGTTTCTTGGTTCCATATTTTAAACTTTTAAAATTGTAACGATATTAACGTATATACTCATTTTTGTTTTAGCCCCCGTCGAAAGTTTGTGATTCAAACCGAAATATCGGGCACAAAATATATATCTTTTATTTTACTTTATTTTTCTTGAGTCAATCTTTTCTCGGCCGTACGGATCAGTTTGCCGTGTTATTTTACATTTAGCGAATGTTTGCCCAAGTTCGTCCAGACGGATCATCCGTCTCCAGTATAAATCGGGCCTTTGACCCCTAGGGGTACGACGAGCACCCCCGTCATTTTCATGTGGGGGTCCCCCGGGGGTTATTAGGAGCCGTCCGACAAGGCAGAGGTACAACGAAGTGAAGACAATCTATTGATACAAACTTCCATCTGCTTAATGGAAGCACCACTTTCAATAAGCATAACTGACAAATCGGATAGCATGTGAAAATCCATTTACGTCGACTGGCAGAGGCAAAGAATATTGCAGTAAACATTTGAATTATGTTTGGACGGAGAGGAATGTTAAACAGTTTGACGCAGCTACAAACTAAAAACTCCAATATTTTTGCATATGTTATGAATGTTTATTGTTAGCATATGAAGGTTAGTTTTCTTGACCTGATGTCAACTAAAATTTAGCTGCTATGCAAGACTAAATCAACGCTCGAGGGTCAAATTATTAGCCCGGGCAAATGGTCCTGGTAGCCTAGAGAAACATAACTCTTGAATGAATGCATTCAAGACCATTTCAATAGAAAGCCGAAAGATGTTGAAATTAGCATGAGAGCGAATGCGTGCGTTATTTCAGTTCACAAATTAAATAAACAAACACACAGCTGCTATTCACAGAAGTCAGTTTTTTTGGTGTTATACGTAGGAGCTTTCCAGGAGGAGCTTAAAGGAAACCCGGTCATAAAATCACGCGAAATGTGATTATTTCCGACTTTTGATTCTGCGGATGAAATCACCCGTAAAGAGTGTGACAATTCAGAATGAAGACTGTTGTGAACATATACTTTCTTTTGGTGGCCGTTAGTATTTGAATACATTACAAAATGCGAACTTTTGTCCAAATGATTATTTCGATGGAAGGCGCTTATAGTTTCATTGGCCGATAGAGCAGGGTAACAAGACAAAAAATCACATGCATACACCAGCACATGTTAGCGTTTGATCTCAACAAAAGGCAGGAAAATATTAACATTTAGGAGTATCGTAAATCGAAGCCAAGCGCTTCATTAACTTACTTGAGGCTTTCTTCCAGCTGTTCTTCGCTTAGGACTGATTGAAAAGCCTTGTGGTGATTCATGATCTTTTCATAGTACTTTTGGAAGTCAGCCTTGCTATCCTTGCGGTCGCCTTTGTGTTCCTTCGAGTCTTTTGCTTTAAGCGCGAAATAACCGATCAAAAATCCGATGAAAAAGACTACGATGAATGCAACGATTACTGCAATGCAGCGAATCCTTCGCTGTTTTTTCTTCTTTTTGTAAGTGAGCTCCATATTGTCGCCGTCCATCGTGACAAAAATCACAGCGTTAAATTTGTGCAAACGGGGTTTTGCAGCTTGCACTTTCTCAGAGTATATAGACACCGCCTATATAGAAGACTATCGCTAGGGAACGCCTATGCAAGTAGAAGTGACTAATAATATAAAGGAGCTTAATGCAGAACTGAATGTACTTTAAATGCTTAGTTATTGTCATGCAAATATCGTGTAACAATTAATTAGTTCCAGAGACGCGATACGCGCGGGCCAGCACAAGAGATGTAGGATTTGTGCACGGTACGGCGAACTTGGGAAGCGGCAATTCTTGGCTTTCACTTACGTCATATCAAAATTCAAAAGCATTAAAAAATAGATTTCGAATCCAAACTGTTTATGGAATTGTAAAGGGTTTAAAACAATACATCTTGGCCAAATTTTTAAGCGCAAAAGCATTTCGTTCAAGAGTTATAGGCGAACGAGTATTAGATATTTTTAGTAAGAAATGTATGGAGCGGCCATCTTTGTGCCCCTGAGGGGCACAAAGATGGCGGCCAAAAATTCAAAGTCTTAATTACACCAAAAATCACATCCAAAAAATATTGTATTTGCTATAAACTCAATTAACTCGGCTTATAAGCACTTATAATGCAAACAATAACTTTCAGCTGATTCAATTTTGTTTATTTTCGCGGCTTATCTGAAATAGCGTGACGCATTGCGTGAGACATTTAAAACCTTTGTAAATCGGAAGCAAAACATCGTTAAAACCTAAAACTTTTTGTGAAAGATTATAACACTTGTATCCACATATCATGTTAGAAACAGCTTTGTAGGATGTTTTCTTTAGATTTTTTAATTTTTATGACGTCATGTGAAAGCCAAGAATTATAACGCGCCGAGTCACGCAGTACAAAGACATAACATCTGTTGATGAATAATTCGTTTTCTATCTGTGGGTCATCTGTGAATATTAAAAAATCCAGACACGCATATCATCACGAAACGCGCTGGGACAGCACAGGCAGCCCAAGCTCACGTCACGAGAAAGCGAAGGGTTAATTATTAGAGGTGTGTGCACAGGGAGCAGAGGAGCCAAATTTGACCTTCACGCGTTCGATCTACGAGTCTGTTTTTCGCCCCAGCGGGACCCCAAGCGTAATCGGAGCTTTCCTTTGGATAACCGCAAATTTTTGACTGTGGGCGCCACAAAATCGTTACCTCGCTCGGAAAGCTTTCGCTTTCCGGAAAGCGCCGATTACGCTTGGGTTCCCGCTGGGGGAAAAACTCGAAAACAACGGACCGAACGCAAGACACAGCGCGCGTTTTAAGCTCAAAGATCGAACGCGTATAGCGCTTTGCACTAATGACGTCACATACTTTTGGCCCCCGTTGTGACTCAGACAAACAAACTCCTCCATGTGTTATCTGCATAAGAATTTTGTATGGGAAAATGGTGTTGGCGAAGACTTTGATGCGGCTTTTATTCAGTAATATTTTCGCAAGAAAATCGAACACCTGGGTCAATGTTGAATAGAAGACCTAAAAACTATTCTTGTAACATCTCAAATTTTGGTGAAAATGCAAAAGGGTGATAGAGAGCGGCAAATTATTATTGTCTGAAAGATTTCACTCTTGAGAGGTTCAGTTTGCAGCATATACAGCTGAGCCGTTAGA
Source organism: Cladopsammia gracilis (assembly GCA_022457155.1). Classification (NCBI taxonomy): domain Eukaryota; kingdom Metazoa; phylum Cnidaria; class Anthozoa; order Scleractinia; family Dendrophylliidae; genus Cladopsammia; species Cladopsammia gracilis. The sequence goes on from JAJGOT010000219.1 coordinate 881,703, forward strand.
AACGAAGCATATAGAACCAAGCGGTAAAGTGGTCCATGGCAAAAAAGGCAGGTTTCAATGATGGTGAAAAGAAATGATAATCTGTCCATTGCGGCTCCACTGAAAGGATACGTTTATTTTAATGCTGTTTTACAGAGGGTTTCACATAACTTTTGACGAACGGGTTCCGAAGTTTCTTCGGAATTTCCGAAGTTGGCGACGAACTTGGCAATTTGATTACGTAGTTGTCGATCAAACTGCGAACTTTGAAACGAAATTGCGAACTTAATTCGGAACTTAGTTGCGCTACTTGGGAACTTGTGAACGATTTTCACCTTTGTGCTCTTCTTCACAATGGCAGATTTGGAAAACTGGTTGGCCCTTTTCAGGGATAAGCTTGACCAAAAAACTCACCAATTGATTTACGAAACTCTTGCCGCAAACCAATTTACTTCAAGACTTCAGTTGAAATTGCTCACGGCAGAGCAAATCGACATGATGTTTGCGAAAGATCTCGCACTTGGTGCAAAAACCTTACTTATGTATCAGCTAGAATTGCTGAAGGATGAATCACCCCTGCCAGTTCGAAAGGATCGAAGAGTAAGGGCAATGCCGTCAAAGGAAGGAGAAAATCAGTCGACCGCGGCGCCAGAATCTCGCAGAGTAAGTTTGCACGTGCTTTCGATGGTTTCTTGCAATCCGGGCAGCCTCTTGCTAACATTTCATAACATTTATTTGATTCTAGTGTGTTCTTCCGGCTTTGCAAGAACAAGGGAACAAGATCAAGGAACAGCTTGAAGCGGAAAGACGGCAGTATAGAGAAATCGAAATGAACATTGAGTCGATGGAGATCCAAGTCCAAGAGCCTCCGGCTGTGGGTAGCTCGAAACAAGTATGCAGTCATTGTCATCACAGAGGACACAGAAACCAAATATCCAAACCGTGCGAGTTGAAAAAATGTTGCGAATACACGTTTTGCGGAATAAAGGACAAGCACCCCGAATATTTTCATAAATTAAATACCTTGAAACACGATCTCAAGAAAAAGAAAAATGAGATCCAGGAATTAGAAAATCAATCTAAATCCATGGAAGATTTTTCTTCCAATAATGAATTTCATTTCATCAAAAACTTGACCCCACGTTTATTTGCAGCAGATGCCTCTTATAAAACAAATAAACCGAAACTCATGCGAGACATCAGACTGCTACGGAGCTCATTTGATGGACGAATTCCACCAGTTCAAACCAATGATCCCGAACAGTTGAAAATCCTCCTTGCAAACTGTAAAAAGAACCTGCAGAAATTTCCTGACGCGCCAAACTTTTTCGAAGGCGAAACTTCCGCTGATGGGGAATATAATTCACCTGTGAAATGTAATTTTGTAACAAAACACGAAATGAAAAAATCATCTCGTGAGAAAGATGCATCGCAATTTACCGCTAAAAGCACTGGCTTTTCCGCTTCTTCTTCAAGCGAGAGCGATGATCACCGACACAGGAAACGAAAACGCAAGAATAAAAAGGTAAAAAAGGCGAAAAGGAGAAGAAGACACCATTCCTCAAGTTCTAGTTCTCACAGTGAAAGTGGACGGTGTTCCCGCGGAAGTAATTCATATCAACAACCAGATCTTCCACCTAATTATTACGCCCAGTATCATATTCCTTTCAATACAGGTATCACTGGAAATGTTCATAATGTCGCCCTAAATACAGCACACATGCATAGCATGAAATTTCAAAATAACCAAACTCCCAATTTCACGAATGTGTATTATCCGCCCATCAGTCAAATTCCAATGCCTTTTCAAGTTTCTAATTGTAGCTTTCATCCGCAAGAGGGCCATAGCGTTGCAAGTCCCAAAGCGCCAGATGCTGAAGAGTTACATGTGAATTGTAGTACGAGACCCGAGAGTGAAAGGACGCAAGATCCAAATCAGTGGGGTAGTTTTAATGCACTGGTTAATATTGCCACGCAATTTGCGGACTCAAGTCCTAAAAAGTGACATTTTTATCAGTCCTCTAGATAGCTTGTACTGAATGAACTTTGTCACCCTGTGATGAGTTGCGTTTGTTGAGAGTGAATATTACAGTGTTTGGATGTCCGGTTAAAATTGTTAAGAAAAAACACTGATAAATAATTAGGCCGCACAATATTGCGGACTGGTTGTCCTTGAAGAGTTGCGTTTCGATGTTGAGATTAGTTATTTTAATATTTATACCGAGACCGCTAGAATGGTTTGCATATTAAAATACACTGATAATATTTTTACTGCTTGACTTTTACAGTGTAGACAAGATTTATTGACATTCAAACAATTACAAGTAAACAAATCAAATATGAACTGGTTAATGTAACAACTGTTGGATTTATTGTAATAAAATTTAGTTGTAAGAATTAACTTTGTGCATGTAGTCTACCAGGCCAGATACCAAATAAATCGGCCACAAGCGTAAATCCTAAATATAGAAACATGTCACACGCGACATCCCTAATTTTCGAACCTCCCGATACAGGCGAACCAAAACTCATACTTGCTTCAGTTCAATTTTATCCCGAGTTTTCCAAACCCTCGGTTTTTCGAAACAATTTCCGTTTCCACTGAGGATTCTACTGTATTTTAAAAGAAAATTAGAACATCTCTATTTGTTTGACGGCGATTCAAGTCTTTGAACAGATGTTATCTACATTTGAAAAACTGCCAAATATTTTCAGTCAGTTTTCTTGTTTAAAATGTAAATATCTCGGATTACACTAGTAAAGTTACCGACTTACTTTTTAGTTTTGAAGGGTACAGGTGTTTGATGATCGTGGAATTGGGAGGGTAAATATGTTACAGACGACTGGCAACTGCAAGCGAGACAGTTGTCGCCCGTACTAAATTTATTTGCAAATTACAAGAACACGCAATATTCGTTTCTTAAATACCCAAAATTTGCTTTTCGTTCTTGACACTTAGATAGTTAATGTTAACGTTGTTAAAGACAGATGCATTCGTGGGATATGTTTCCTGTCAGAGTTTTTGTGCATGAGTAATAATTGCCGACAAATGCGCACTGGACATGTCATCAGATTGTGATCAGTAAACACATCTGGCGATGTTGTGTGACAAACAATCTTCACTTCAACCCTCCTGATTACTCGACAAAAACAAAACTCAACAACAAACACATTTTACTAGAATTACTCGATATAGCCGCAATGTTTAAAGAAATTTCTTGACATTCCAGCCGTGATTATACTTAGGCCGTGGAAAATTGCAATCTCTGTATGGGTTTGTGCAAACTGCGTGTGCTTGCGAAGCCAACCTTTCAACTGCCTGAAACAAAGTTCGCAGGTATTATAGTCGGGGTGATAAGGCGGTTGATAAATCAAGCCAATTCTGCGGACTGCTAGCATGTTTCTCAATACTGGTTCAACGTGTCTAGCGTGGTGGAAACCACAATTGTCCATAATGACGGTATCGCCATCTTTCAGAAGGAAATTGCCAAAAATATCTTCTTCTAGTAAAGCTTCTGCGAAAAAATTAAGAAGCTCAAGTCCGTTGGATGGACCTGGTAGTAAATTAACGTGTCCAACTCCATACATATTATGCAGAAGATTAACGGTAAAGGTAGCATTGCTTGCGTATCGCTGAACTTCAATAGCCGGACGGCCAAGTGTTGAATTTCCGTAATGTCTGTTTCCAGTCGTCTTCACCACTGAACACTCGTCAAAAAAGTGCATTGTTTTCGGGTCCGTTCCCGCACAGACCGTTAAGTATTGAATGAGCTTGTTTTCAACTTCTGGTGTTATTGATTCACGCGGAATCGGGGTAATTTTTTTGTAAGAATAGCCAAGATCTTGTGTTAAACTACGGCTAATCGATGAACGCGATGGTACATTTTGAGGAAAGCAAACATTGTTTTCCACCAACCTCTTTTGGATCTCACTGCTATAAATGCTGGGCTGCATTTTTTTGCAGTATTCAACGTAGTAGTTCACATCATCAGTTCGTGCTAAGCGTGTTTTGTTTCCTCCTTTGCTTGCCTCGAAATGTCCTTTGCGAACAAAGTTGTCAACAATATTTGAAACAGTCTGTTTGCTGAGTCTCAGCTCTTTTCCAATATCTGTTGGTGTTTTACCTTCTAGCCAGCGGTCTACAATTCTCTCCCTAACAGTGCTTGGGATAGCTTTTCCTTGCTGGGTAAAAGGATTCATAATATTTGCGCCTTCAACGTATAAACTACCTTCACAAACTTAAATTATGTCGAGTCGAAGTTCGCAACTAAGTTCCGAACTAAGTTCGCAAGTTCGTTTCGAAGTTCGCAGTTTGACCGGCAACTACGTGATCAAATTGCCAAGTTCGTCGCCAACTTCGGAAATTCCGAACAAACTTCGGAATCCGTTCGTCAAAAGTTTTGCGAAACGCTCTGTAATGCGATCGCGGGAAGCAATAGAAAGGTTTATACTCGTTATTTGGCCCGGAATACTCGAAAGTAAGCAGCTCTCTAATTTAACCAATTGCAGCCTATATACTCTCCAAATTTTACAGTATATAATCAGTATCCCTTAGAACATAGACTCAAAGGCAGGATGTTTGCGCAAAAACAAATTCGCGCTGTCATCTTCAGGACCTTTTGTTCAGCTTTGCTTGTATGAACGCGGGTCGACAAACGGTACAGTATTTGTATCAAATACACTGATTCTGGATCATTTGGAACCTATTTACGCATCTTTTTCCAAGCTAGCAATGCGCACATCTTAGTAATACAAGAAGAATACAAAAAATTACTTTTCTCTTTGTCTTAATTTTGGGCACAAGTCATGAAATGTTTTCTTATCACATGAGGGCTAATAGATTGGACGTCCGACGATCGGATTTCATCATGCAGCTTTGTCACATAATTTGTTGAATTTTAAGCCAAAATCTACATTACTTGAATCAGTTTTTCACTCCCTAATGTAACATTGCCTTGTATTTATTATATTTGAAGCCCCCAAAACGTTCAAATCACGTTTACCGCTGATTTCACCGATTTTTCATATCCAAAACACATCACGCTCATACAAAGCCTTTGAGCAGACAGCAAACTTTGTCTGAGTCACGTAGGGGGTCTATCTATTTTTAGTAATAGTGCAAAGCGCTATTAGGTCAAATTTGGCTCCTCTGCTCCCTGTGGTGTGTGAGACGGGACGTGACCCTGTCATTCCCTTCATAAAAGGGACTAACAGTGGTGACAAAACAACCCAAAACGGCTTGAAATACCCCGAAGGACAAAAGAATACACCAGAGGTGAGTTCAATAGAATCACTTTATTGAATTAATGCCTAAATTTCGCTTTATTAAGCGTTCGAAATCTACGTTATTTTTTCCCCATACAAAGTCTTAAATGTTTAAAACATCGAAGGGTCACATCCCGTCTCACACACCGCTAATAATTAACCCTTCGCTTTCTCGTGACGTGAGCTTGGTTTGCCTGTGGGGACAGTAGCGACCTTTAGATTTGACTACGAGTACGAAATCGAGTACGAGTACGACTTTGGAATTTCGAGATAATTGTATCCCCTGAACTATAACTCTTTCCTGTTGCTGACTAACACATAAATAAACATTAGGGATAAGATTGGTGTGATAAGTAATTATATGAGGCACACGAATTTGGTTTGAAAACTCGTACTCGTACTCGATCTCGTACTCGTAGTCCAATCTAAAGGTCGCTAATATACTTATCACGAATACATATAAACGATCTCAATATCCCAGACGGATTGTATACCTAATCTCTTGCCGTTCATTTACAGTCCCCGGGGAAAAACCTCGTTATATTAAACGAATTGGCGGAAAAACAACCAAATTAAAATATAATGTTCATTGTATCGAGGTATATAGTTAATAATTGTTTTGTAACGGTGTTACGTATTTCCGGATCTTAACAAATAACACAGTACACTGTAAATATAGCTACGACCACAGGTTTCGCAAGCTACATACGTGGTGTATGCGACAGCTTGTGTATACAGAGTTATGTATGGGAAAATCATGGACTCTCTAAAATTGGGTAAATAACTATCTATTTTGAAAATAAAGTTTACCTACCTCAAATGTGTTGTTTACTTGTGTGTTGTACCGAATTTGAAGCCATTCCGACGCCATTTAGCGAAGTTATTCGGAGTCGTTGCCGGCTCCCCTTCTTTTTAGAAGTAAACAACACATTTGAGGTAGGTAAACTTTATTTCAACGTAGATAGTTGTTTACCCAATTTTAGAGAATCCGTGATTTTCCCATACATTTCTCTGTATACACAAGCTGTCACATACACCGCGTATGTAGCTTGGGAAGCCTGTGCTACGACACTGGAAAAACTGTACAGGTTATACCTTTGCCGTATAGCACACACTCTTGGTCTGTTCCACATCTATCTTTTGTCGCGCGTTGACACTTATTCGTTATATCGGGGTAGATTTTACGTTTGGGCTGCCCGATTGTGTTCGTTATAACGAGGATTTCGTTATATCGAGGTTTTGTTCCATACATTCTACTTGTAATTTTGCCGGGCTGAAGAATATCGTTCGTTATACCGAGGACTTCGTTATATTGAGGTTCGTTAAATCGAGGTTCCACTGTAGCATGAAAATAATATAGGCGCAAGAAAGAACGGGGCGCGCGAGGGAGACACGCGAGGAGGATCTCCCTCGCGCACCCCGTCGTTTCTTGCGCCCATAGCCTGAGTATACAAAGACCCGCTGAACGAGTCTGTTGTATAAAACCGCCTTCGACAAAAGTCCCATAGACGACTATTAATTCCACCCCACTTTGGCGCGCCTTTTTACTACGGCGAGATTAGCCCTTCACTTCCACGGCCAAATACACTGGCGGAACTCCCCCCCCCCCCCCCCCCTTATCTTTTAGTCTATAACATTTTCACTCAACGATAAACGCTCGAAGGCGCGAACGGCTCCGATCCTCCCACGCGGGGCGCGTGAGGCAGCTTCCGCTGTTTTACTTTTTCGGTGGACTCGCGCAAAAATACTTGAGACGTGACTATGAATGAAAACCCATAAATTACCCAAACGGCTACTGTAATCCCTTAGCAATACAGCTTTATGTTCAGCTAAATCTGTCATGATCTATTGTGCTCAAGACTATAGAAAGCGGCCGTGGACAGCTGTTTTCAGTTCGCGCGGCTCGCTCACCACAAAAGCACCTTTAGACTTTTGTTGCGCAGGCAACCTTACATAGATGTTAAATTCTTTGGCGCGAGCTGCAAAGTCGCATTTTGTTCTGAACATCTTTTCGGAAGGCTTAAGTTTAGTTGCCTTAGTTATTTGGAAGAGTTTTCATTTCGGGACGTTCGCGCGAAAATGAACGAATAATAAAAGTAAGATATTACCCTTAAGGTGGCTGAACACAGTTTGCACGCGCTCCTCAATTTCAGCTGCTTACGTGAGTCAGCGAGTCCAGAGTTTTGAGAAAAACAAACACGGCGCCAATCAGGAAGCGATCATTTTATTTTGCTCAGCGTGGATCGCGAAAGTGTTGTTTTTCGTCTTAAAATCAAACAATTTGTTGTTCGTAAAAATGTTTGTTAAATCAATAGATAATTTCTATAACCATTGAAGAAATACACTGCCTTTTTGGTCGTTTTTGTCTTTGGATTGAGAACCCAGTCAAATGCAACGCATGCGCAGTTGACCAAAAAATTGTGACTGGATGTTTTAGCGACTTTCCTCGGAAACGTGCTGATTTCTACGGAACCACTCGTTAGAATTTCACGAAATTTGGCACAATAATAGTTCCGAATATGCCGAACTCACCTGCCATCAAAAATGTGAAATCTAACAAAGAAGAATTTTACAAAACGCAAACATATTAAACCACAAATTACGGGAGATCCCTCTGTCAAAATAATATGAGACCAGTGTTAACATGCGAATATTTTTACGAGTTTACTGGAGACAAATGATGGACAAAATCTAACAACTAGATTTTCTGAAAATAAACGAAACCAAATATTGCAGGCTGATTTACAATCCACCGTGTTGCCATGGCAACACTCTAAAAGCTCAATAAAAATACCAAAATATATAGCTTGTTGCTTAATCGTATGCTTCACCAATTTTGGACGCCCAGACGTTAGTGGTTTTAAAATGAATGATGCATAGGTACAGTGAAACTGTGTTCAGCCACCTTAAGTCGACTCCCTTGAAACGGTCAATTTAGGCTCTAAAACGGACCCGCGTATCAAATCGATCCAGCTGCAAGAGCAGATTTAGTTGAGTGGGGGCAAATCCTTTTAAGATTTGGGGATCTGACACGCTCGGATGAGCAAAGAAACAACTAAGCAGTCAAAAGTCTCTCTAGTAGAGATGTTTGGTCCAAAAGGGTCAAGGAACTATTTCTTAAGAAAGACTTGAAGATACTCGCTCCTCTTCGGTTTCTACTGGCGGGAAGGGCTATATCCAGGATGCTGTAACGCAATAACAATGTCTGAGAAATCGTAGGCCAGCATTACATCCAAACAACGCAAAATATTCATGATCATCCTTTTTACGTAGAGACCTTTATCGTCATAAAATCATTCAAACGGGAGATTACATCGTTCACAGCACTTTTTTAATACCACTAGTTTGGAAACTTAGATCCTCCCCCCCCCAAAAAAAAACCGTTTCTCTAAAAGAGGGGCATGCCCAACTACCTCCCCCCCATACTTCAAGAGTCGTTTCAAAGGGAATTAACTGTATTACCCAGCCTAATAAGGGCTGGATGTCCAAATAAGGATCGGAGTCCAAATAAGGGCACATCTCTGCCAAGATTGGGGAATCGGATGCGCTCGGATGAAATTTGGTGAATTTTGAAGAGCAAATAATAAAAAATAACACCTAGTAGGCAGTTAACTTGAGTTCAAAGGGAATTGACTATATTACAGACGACCAAATAAGGGCCGGAAGTTCAAATATGGACCGGATGTCCTAATAAGGACCGGATATAATATCAACAGCCGCAAGAACGGATTGTGTGGCAATAGACAGCTGTCTATCAACCTCTTCATTGTTCTTAGTCTCCTTCAACTTGAACAGTACATCGCTGACGCCTGGGAAACTGGAAGAGCCATACAAATTGTACTTGCTGGGAGCGAAGATCACGTGACGAACCAGGCGCCTGTCTGGCAGACCATAGGAATAAATGAACGCCCGCTCCACTTTGATCATTCGGTCGTTGAATCTTCGCAGTTCTGCAAAACTTGGTTCATCGAAATCGTTGATTCTCTTCTCCAGTTCATCTCTGAGTCATACAAAGATACAATAGCTTAGTAAGAATTCAGGTTTCGTTTTGTTAAAGTTGAAACGACAGTTGATCTTTGTTAAGCGGCAGACCGCAGTCCTACTCGTCTCTCTTTAGGCATGACAATCATCAGCTCAGTTTTTTCTTATTAATCGGTGATTTTATGCATGGAATTCTAAATAGTAACCATTCTAATAAAATTGAGCAATACTTTTCTGTGGTACTTATTATTACGGTTCAAAATTTGAGTCTGTGGATGAAACTCTAAAGTGTGACATATCGAAATGAAAGCTATAAAGCAGTAGCTTTCTGTGGTACTGTTTATTTCGCTGTACAAGGTGATTCTAACTTTTGAGTATGTGGTTAAAATTCTAAAGTGTGACCATTCAAATGAACCCTCTTCAACAGTATTTTACTGTGATCTACTGTAAATTTATTATTCTGTACTGTTCCGTGCACTTACTTAGCCTTGGTGAAGCTCTTGGCTGTTTCCTGGAACCGGTTAACAGCGTCTTCTAAAAGGCCGAGTGTTATGCTGTGGTCTTTCAGCTCATCGCCGTATTGTTTCTTCAGAGCATGCAGAGAACTGTTCAGTGCGTCTGCGTACAACATCACACTCATCTTCAACAACGGCGAGTCGGCAAACTGAAGAAGCAACCCACCACACAGCTGGGACGCAGCCTTGTGGTATTTGAACTCGGGATCAACGAATTTCGTGACGTAATCGAACGTGTCGTGTTGCGAGTGATACACAGGGTAGAAAACGGGTGTGTTGTTGTAGCCTACGTAGTAAAAGTCTGCCGCAGGAACACCAATGTACTGATAAAACGGGGCATAATCACTTCCAGAACCCAAGTTGCCCACAGCCGGTTTAGGAGGATCAGTGACTGGCTTGGCAGGATTCCTCTCGACCGAGATGTCGAAAATGGTCTTCTTATCGTCATGCGCGCTAGGGCTTGGCACGGTCTTGCTGAAGTCTCTTATAGTGTCCTTCACAAGAGGCGTAGAACCCATACGCATGATGTAGTTGCCGCTCACCGCCAAGTCGGTGTTGAGGTAGATGACAGCTCTTTCGATTAATAACTTCTCATGCTGTTCAACCCACTCCACCGATCCGATAAGAGCGTATTCCTCGCCACCCCAGCTACAGACCTACAAGAAACGGTTTTAGTGTTTTAAGCGCCGGCGCTGACTTTGAACGTTTACAAATTTAGAAGCACTTAACCAATACGCACCAAAGTTAGAAATGTTTCTCAAATTTTGATGTGACAGATTTTTGTTCATGATATGTGACGTTTCTATTCCATTCATATTTTAACAAGCGTGTGTACCGAAATTTTGAATTTTCTTCTTTAATTAACGTTTAAATAGAATTTTAATTAACTTTGATTAATTTTCACGGTTCTCTAACATGATGAAAATCCAAGATGGTGGCCATTCACAATGATGACGTGATATGACGTGGTCATGTCACGTTGCTTGTCTTAACCTAGACAGACTATGGCGTACTATAGACCCTTTTAATAAATACCAGAATGCATCACATTCCGCTATCGATGTCAAATGTATTCTTTTGAATTGCAAGAGAATTCAAAAGAATATGTTTGACGTCATTAGCGGAAAATGATGCATCGTGGTATTTATTAAAAGTGTCTATAAACCTCCTAGTTTCATAGCCATTGCTTCTAAAAATACCCGGTCTGACCTACATATTGCTAAGGCTCGTGGAAGGTTAGGAGGTCCTATAATAGACAAATTCGGCTAACCAGGAGCCCAACGCATTGTTGTACCCAATTCAAACCTTCTGGGAATAGGATCCTTTGTTCACAATATTTCCATATAATTTCCATGTCAATGATTCATTGATATGGAAATATGACGAAAGAGTTCTAATCCCAAAAGGTTTGAATTGGGTACAACAATGCGTTAGCCGAATTTGTCTATCGATTCAAACAAGGTGGTACATACGGAGGGAGAGACTTATATCCCAGAGGGCTTATAAGTGCAATGAAAAGAATTTCTCGGAATTAAATAAGTATCGTTGTCGTATGGCATCCGACTTGACAAACTGTTATCGACCCGCCTTTATTAACTGTTGAGTTCGGTATTTACCCCTTCACCTTAATTGTTCGACGTGGCTTCCACCCTGCCTTTTTTAATTCTCCTAGCCCGCGAGCAATTTCAGTGATGACAGTTGTCCCTGTGGAGGCATCAACAGCTCCGTACACCCAGGAGTCTCTATGGTTACCAATCAAAACAAACCGATCCGGCTCCATGCTGCCATATATTGTTCCAATAACGTTATAGATCGACTTGACTTCATAGTAGTTTTTGACGTCCATTGAAACCACGATGTTGCTTTCGGTATAGCCGGGGCCAAGGCGGTATGTAATGTCAAGGGTACCCTTCCATTCCTCTGGCGCTTCCGCTCCTAAAATAAACAGGAAGCAGAAGTGGTAAAGAAATGTTTTCAAAATCGCTACTTCCGGTTCCAAAAGCAATCGAAAGAAGACCTATTTCATAATGGCGGCCGATTTATTTTTTTTATATATGTATATTAATCAGCTTTAGTGGCCTCGTTAGCGTGTGCAAAATTCAAAAGAATTTTTACTCTAAAATGAGGCCAGTGTGGCTAATTGGCATACATATAAAAAAATACATAAATCGGCCGCCTTTATGAAAGATGTCTATACAATATTGTTACTTTTGGACCGAAAATAAAAAGAAAAATGAAATCTAGCGTATACTGCCAGTCGTCAGGAGACCATAACCGTTGAATGAACAGAAAGCGGAAGAATCAACGTTATGCTTCCCAAACTCTTCTGGTCATGAAACAAACAGGAAGCGAAGTTTTTAACGTAATTTTCGAAAGACAATGAACTTTATTTACGTTCCTCAAATAATCAGAAAGCGGATGCAATTTAACCCTCTGACGTATGCCGCTCCCCTTTAGGTTTTTCTCCGATTTTTTTCAAGAGCCGATTTATTGTGAAAACATGCCGTCTTCAGTAACTCTTCGTTTATCCTTGAGACACGTTTTGGTAAAAATTGGCGACAATCGGTTGCTATAGTAACGAGATATGGCGTCATAAATAGCATGAAGTCAATCCATTTTTGAATCAAAATGCGTGTCTTTTCTCCTTTATTCGGTGAAAAATAAGGCTATGTCTACACCATACCGGATAGCTCTTGCGCCGGCACGAAAACCATACCGGATAGGCCTTTCGTTCACACATGAAACGCTAGTTTCGGAACGATTTTTGTTGCGGAGCGCCGCTGCGACGCGGCGATCGTGAAAGTGAATCGTCACATATCGGATAGATTCTCGTGCCACTCTCTGGAGCAGTGTGAACAGGCAATCGAACCGAACCGTTCACGGGAAGTCAACAACTAGGAGCGAGGATTGGATCCCACTGAAATGGAAGTAAATATCCAGTTCTGGGTCGTTTCTGTTCACACCAGGCCGGAGTATTTTTCATGTCGACATGATAAGCTATCCGGTATAGTGTAGACATAGCCTAAAACGCTACCCGAAGAAGGAAAATGTTTAACTGTATCATATTTTACAACTCTAGCAAAAATTATTTGCAATTTTTGCATTTTTCCTATAAAGTTGATTTATTTCTAAAATCCAAGATGGCGGCCATCTTGGCGGCCATTTTGGATAACGTCGCGGACCCCCAACAGCGCCATAACCATAAAAATTACCCTTATATCTTGTAGAGGACATCACAGGCTATCTATTAGAGGTAAAATATTTCAGATATGTTGTAACCACAAAAACCCAAAGGAGAGGTTGCAACCACCACCCCACCCCCCTCCCCCTACCCCCGTACCACGAAGTTTGCGTGTCGGTCTGAGGGTCAAAGTAATAAACGATTTCGTAACTTTAATATTACTTTCTGTCCTAACAGGAAACGAATGTTCCGGAAGTAAGAAAGGTCATTTCTGTAAAAACTTACCTCCCATTTTACTTAGAAAATGAATAGCATCTCCATACCCCATGGGTTGAGCAGGGATAGGGGGCAACTCGCTATCGTTCTGCGATCTTCGCCACATCCCTGGGATCGCGGCTATGCCGGGTGTTTGGGGGTCTCCCATCCCAGGGAACGTGTACAACGATCCCCGCTGTACTCCAGTGGCGGGGAGCCACGCAGTGTTAGGATATGTATCTTTCGGATCAGGCCCGGCCTTGGCATAATCTGCAGGGTCTGAGTAAAGAAGAGCGGCTATGGCGCCGTAGCTAGCTGCATTTGCAATCTGAAAACGAAGAAAATAAATTTAGGCCACGTCCACGTGTCAAAAAGCATCGAAGGCGTACATTTAATGAATGAGATTTATCGGAGCGTGTAGATGTGGACAGTAATAATTAGAACTTTAGGTACAAAACATGTAATCAGTGATGAAAAAATGTACTTCCTTACGACAATATTTTATTATTTGTCAAACATATCAGCGTATTCTGTATTGTTATGTACGATAGCCTGGTAACATTACCTTATTTCCTCGAAATATTTTCCCGTATCTCATGATAGCTATTTTCCCTGTCACATCGACACTAAGATTCTTAAGTTTCTCAAAGTCCTCTACTCGTCCATAGTTCACGTAAACCAGCTCTCCTTCTGCTTTTCCACTGGGACTGTAGCCAAGGAAAGGTTGAATCGCATTTTTTGCACCACCATCCTACAAAACAGTGATAGAAAACAGAAAAATTTGGAATCAACTGAGGTCATTAAGTCACTTTCATTTGGTTTACCATAAACTGATATTTCTCACCTATATCGCCATCCAAAACTATTTCCTTTGACGTCATATGACGTCATATGACGTGGGATCTTGGATCCGTCATCTTGGATCCACCATCTTGGATTCGCAATCTTGGATTTGTCTAAAATCTCATAAAATCATTCATATTGACTCGGAAGTATTCAAAATTAAAACAATAGAGAAACGCTAAATGGCGTAAAAATGTAAAAGTTATAACGACAAACTTTTTTTTTCATTAAAATGTAAAAAAAAAAAAAATTCAATGGGTTTGACTGTACCTTCAGTGTAAAAAAAAAATTATACCTGTTCCTCTCCTTTGATTTGGTGAATGATTGTTCCGTTGTTATATTTGATAGTTATTCTGGTCGGATCTGCTGTGTTAGGGAAAGACAGCAGTGCTTTGTACTCGGGTTGTTCCACGTGATCGAAGCCATACGACTTCCAACGCTTGGCCAGTTCATCAGCAAGTTCCTTTTGCCGCGACGAGCCCGCGAGATGCGGTTCTCCAGCAAAATACCTGCCAAAATTGGGTATGTACTTGGTGTATCCCTTATTATTTTGTATATAAACACTTAGTTTTTATTTTAGTAGAAAAAGAAGATAAAAACAGCAGAATAGGGAATCGAACCCGGGCCGTATGATCTACACCATGCACACTATCCACTGTACCACCAAGGACTAGCTGCCGGAAATTGTAATTTGTAAGGGATATAAGATAATATGCTGCTAGCCCAGACTATATATAAGAACTAACCCTTTCGATACACTGGAAATACTGGAATCAGTGCTTAAAGCTGAATACTAAAATCAGTGCTTCAACCCTAGATACTGTAATCTGACCCTACATAAAAACTGCAATATATCTAAATACATTACAGTAAGGGATACATGAAGTACCATACATTATGATCAGGGATACACCAAGTACCTAGGGAAAAATTAAAGCAGTGAAAGGGTAGAGTCTAGATTCCATAGCTCGAAAGGAGGTCGGACACCTTATTGAGAGTTACATAACGTAAAGTCCCATAAGTTATATAAAAGTCCCTACCAAGAATCGGAACTAACACTTCAGCTATCGTTAGGCCTGTAAAACAACCTAAACGTGGCTATCCACATAAGACTTCACTAACGCCATCTACAGGGAACAGAGAATTGAAATTCCTGAAGCGTGGTCGCAAACTGTCAAGAAACATAACAATAGGAGAACGATAGTACAG
This sequence comes from Cladopsammia gracilis, assembly GCA_022457155.1. Taxonomy (NCBI): domain Eukaryota; kingdom Metazoa; phylum Cnidaria; class Anthozoa; order Scleractinia; family Dendrophylliidae; genus Cladopsammia; species Cladopsammia gracilis. The sequence continues at coordinate 896,931 of JAJGOT010000219.1, forward strand.
CGGACCGCACAGACAACAGGAATGTAAACAATTTAACCGCGGTCAAACGAGAGAAATTTGCAAATGTTAAGCAAAGTACTTAAAAGTTAAGTTTGTCATTTTCACTGTTTAAAGTTTAATATATTGCTAATACACTGGCAATAGGCCATTTCCGATTTGCTTTTAGCCTCTCTGTCAAAGCGAGGCTAGGTGCGAAACCTTTCATATGAAAATGAGTTTTCATTCACATGCAAATTAGTTTTATTTGCATGTGAATGAAAACTCATTTTCATATGAAAGGTTTCGCACCTAGCCTCGCTTTGATAGAGGAGGCTTAAGGCAACTCGGAAATGGCCTATTTACCAAACGTTTTGAAAGATTACCAAAAACGTTCTAAGCGTTTAAAAAACTGTGAACTACTGAGTTTATGCATTGCGTCCGGGCGTGGACTTAGCACCGAACATTCCGAAACATTCTAGAACAATACGGAACACTACGGTTAGAAAAAAAGCAAGGTAATTGTAAAAAATAACACACTTCCATTAGTCTCTATAATAAACATATTAAGGGAAAGTAAAAATAAGGGCAGAAGCAAGTCGTAAACTCTTCTCTTTAGACAATTGTTTAACCTGTTTGTTAGGAGAGCAAAATAATGTATATCACCTTCATATGAATGATAATAGATCGGTTATGCCTAGTCAATAGAAACGTGACTGACAGAGTGTTCTTTCGACACTTATATCTTACGAGTACCCTAAGCTATGTCACGTCAAAGTACAGGCACATAGCCTCAGATCAGCTCAGTAGATATCGACCTAGTGAGGTCAGTATCGTTTCAACCAAACGTTAACTTACTTGAGGCTGGTTTCAAACTCTTCTTCCTTCAGAGTTACTTGAAAATTCTCGCGATGTTTATCCATTTCCTCGCTGCGTCTTTTAAAGTTAGCTTTCTCATCATCTTTCGATGCGGGTTTACCTATTGCAAAATGTCCAATTATAACTCCAAGGGCGAAGGCCACGATGACCAAAACTATGGCGGCAATACATATTCTTTTTTTCTTTTGCTTGTATTTTTTCACGTGTTCGCCGGCCATTTCCATGGTGTTAAAGTGTTACGCCACCGGATATAGGAGGGGCTGAAAATCAATAAAAGCATTTGAAATTGACAACGGTTTGTTGCTTTAATATGTCCAGCTGATGTCACACGCACACGTGCGGGCACAGGCGAACCACCCGATGTTTGTGTGTGTTGCGTGACATCGTTCAATGGCGGTTACGAAAGAAATATGGGTTAACCTACCAATGGGTTAATCTACCAATCAACGCAACGCAACGCATCGCTGCCGTTGGCGGTTCAAAAGCCCATTGGTAGATTCGAATGGACTCGCATTCTTCAGATTCCTTTGGTCATGAATCTGGCACCGATCATATTGAGAAAGCAGTTTTTTGGACTTCAGGATCGCTTTTCTCGAAAAATTCTGGAAGGGTGAAGCTCAAGCTCGGCACAAGTACGAAGAAATTTGTGCTCAATCGGATGCCGGCGTTTTCGAGGTGAGAAATGTGCTGGTTTAGCGTCAGATCGCGCTTAAAGTGGACAAGGTCGCGGTCGCCGTCTGGTTTGTTGCCTGCCTTGTCTCTCTTTCTCTTCTTACTCTTGGGGTTCGATAAATTATCTCGCGAAATGACACCTTAAACGGCTCAGAACGGGCAAAAAATAACACACAAGACTCATTTAACGTTTCATCTAAACTTTTATTGAACATATAGGATAAACTTAGCATTCAGAGCAAATCGCGGCCAAGTTATTTATGTTAACCCATATTTCTTTTGTAACCGCCATCACACAAACATTGTTACAAAAATATCCATATACGAGACGACCAGTCGCGCCGACTAGTCGCTCCGACCGATCGCCGCGACTAGTCGCGCCGACCAAAATTTGGTCGCGGCGACCAGTTGCAGAAATTCAAACTGGTTTGAATTTCTGCAACTAGTCGCCGCGACCAGTCACCGAAATCTTCATGTGTGTTCTGCTCATGCAACGGTATATACTTCATGGTAGTTTTAATTTATGCACGTCAAAGAATCCGGCACTTACTTAGGGCTAAAAACTCATTTTAAAATGGTTAGCTTTTATTTACTGTTATGGATATCACTACCCATAACAGTAAATAAAAGGTAACCATTTTAAAATGAGTTTTTAGGATCCCTATATGATAGGATCCCTATATGGTGTGTTACAATGAAGTATATACCCATGCAACTGGTCGCCGCGACCGAATGAAAATAAACCAATCACAGATCAGCATTACAACGTCACAAAACTCTGTTCCAAGATGGCGGCTCACGATCAAGAAACGCATGAAAAGCGTACGTAAAGCATCTCTTTCTTTTTTTTCTTCTCTCCGTAGAAGCGACTGTCCAACCTCGTTCCCAGGGTCTTCAATATTCGTTCTAATTGCGAGTTATTCAAAAGGTTACGAGTGACTAAAGCATAAGCATATCACAGCACTTATCAGCCATCGTTTTTGCAGAGGGCAGCAGCTCTGCATTGGCTCTGATCTGGCTCTTGTTTACCACCGGGTAATGTAACCGGGTAATGCGTTGTACCGTCCTATAGGCTCGGCAGTCTTTTTATACCATGACTAACTGAGCACGATCCTTTCAGTTTCACAGTGGCGAGCCTTTTGATTATTCTGCAAATGTGAGATCTTATTTGTGTACGTGCGTTTCTTTGATCCCTTTTAAGAAGCTTTTGTTTCATGTTGCGAGGCAGTCACGTTTTAGAGATTAGAAAAGTAGTATTTATACATTTGGAATGAGTGAACTTTTATTTCCGCACGGGGTACCCATCTTAAGTTTGCCCAGTCTCGTTGGGCTCCTCCCACCCTACGAATTCGCGGAGACCCTAGGGATAAAGTTGGGCCCGACATTATTCCCCACAGTTTGCGGAAGGTTCGAACGTATGAAAAAAAAAAAAAACTAGAACTGTGCACTTTTCAGCCACCCAGATTGAATTCATAGCAGGTTTATGTCCGGTTTGCAAACGTCTATGGCAATCTTTATATGTCACCATGTTATTATTGTTACTCTTACTGCTAAATATCTCAACACCAATAAGACAGGGCGGTAATTACATTGGCATAATATGCAATTAATTCTTCTGTATAACGAAATTTTTTTATGCGAGCAGTTTCGTCTGTATATTAAGCACTTTATACGTAACGGAATTTAAGCGACAAAACACTCGCATATCGTTTCGTTATGTATATAAGCACTTTATACATAACGGAATTTAAGCGATAAAACACTCGCATATCGTTTCGTTATGTATATAAACACTTTATACATAACGACATTTAAGCGACAAAACGCTCGCATATCGTTTCGTTATGTATTTAAGCACTTTATACATAACGGAATTTAAGCGATAAAACTTCATTTTCATACTTAACAGAAGAAATTACTCGCATAAAAAATTTCGTTATATAGAAGTATTTAATTGCATAATTTGCGAATATATATATTCCCGAAGACAGTGATTTCATATTGTTATGCTTAGATCCACTGTTGCGGTACGAAAGTAAAATCCTTTCCTTGAACACCTTAATTTTAATAAAACGAAGAAAGTGCAAAGCAAAGCAAGATAAAAGAGCAGTGACAGTGATAGGGAGTTGCGAATGAGGCCAAATTGTCGGACCCAAAGAAAGTCTTGTGAGGTTGAAACCAGACCCAAAAAACTGAGTCCAGCAGCCCAGAACTTAACACCCAAAAAGCTACTCTTCTCTCTGCATAAAAAGGTTACGCTTTTTGCCGACCCCAAAGGAATCCTCACCAAAATCATTTACCTCAAAAAGGTTCCAAAAAGGTAATCACAAAATTTCTAACCCCAACATTTCAAACCCAAAAAAGACCTTCGCTTAGATCTGGTGTTGCTCTACTGAAAATTAAAGAACATCTCGAATAACGAATTTCAAAAACAAGAAAATGCAAAGCAAATCATTTGCTGTCTAGTCTGCGCGCAGACATTTCATATAAAGGAAATCAGAGACTTAAAGTTTTCCTACGTACCACGGTGTTATGTTCACAATATTACTGCGGTTCCGTGTGCCACATTTCAAGAGCAACCAGACAATATTCGCTGATGAGTAAAAATGACAAATTTCCGTGATTGCCTCGCGCTTTATGTAGATGTCGCGGTCCGAAACATAACGGGTGACCGAAACCGATAGCTAGCCCCACGACATTTGAGTACTCCGCGAAAGGTAATCCATACACGCAGGGAATAGCTGTTTATCGTTTTATGCCGTGACGAAGGTTTCGATCCTCTTCAGATGGTCCACGCCGGCCCGGGGGGGGGGGGGGGGGGGGGGTACTCTGCAAATGTTTGGGTGGGGGTGTGCCGCTGGGACTCTGAGACCCTTAACCTATACTAGACCATTTTAGCTGCATTTTGCAACCCTATTCTAGACGAAACACCGAAAAACGCTACACTAGATCTATTCCAGATCCGCTATTTTCCAGACACTCGTTCACTATCACAGTTTTAGTTAACAGGGGTCAGTAAAAATGCCGTACTGCCCGCCGTACCGATTTTAAAATGCCATTTGCCAGTAAACCTTGTCTAGACTAAATTTTTCACGCAACGGATCGGTTTCGCGGAAAATGATACCCCATTCTAGGCCAAAAATCTCTGATAACTATACCCTATCCCAGACTAAACTGCCTGAAAACCATACCCTTCACAGCGGTACATACCTATATAGCTCATATATGGGAGCACCCCCCCCCCCCCCCCACGGGCACGCTGAATGCTACTAAAACTAGGAACGAGTAATCGGGAAACCGGAAACCAGGGGCACTTTCCATTTAACCAAAAATTCCGGATTCCGGGTTGGGAAGCGAATAGAACGGAAATTTCCCGAAAAATAAAAATCCGAAATTTTAGGACAACCTCGCGTGGGAGAGAGAAAATCAAAGGCTCCTAAAAACAAACCCGTGAATAAGAAATGTTAACGCGTATAATAACGCAATATTGCGTTAAGCCTATGGTTTCACACTGACACGGTTCAATATATTTTTAAAATTAAACGTAAGGATTTTTGACAAACGCAAACAGAAAAACACGGTACACCACTTTCATAATGTTCAGTCTGAAGAAGAAAGAAAAAAAAAAAAGAAAAAAAAAAGGACAGCACGAGCGAGACTCGTACCTGGAGCCTTTCGGCTGTAAGTCCGCGCTTTACACCAATCGGCCACCGTGATCACTGGCTTGGTAAATAGGCCATTTCCGAGTTACGTTATGCCTCATTGTCAAAGCGAGGCTAGGTGCACAACCTTTCATATGGAAATGAGTTTTATTTGCATTAGAATAAAAACTCATTTCCATATGAAAGGTTGTGCACCTAGCTCCGCTTTGGCAATGAGGCATAACGTAACTCGGAAATGGCCTATTACTTCAAGGTAGAACGTTGCATTTAAGTCTCTAAATGCGAAACAACTTTAAGGACATGCTCAATTAAGACTAAATTTTATATACACATCAAAAAGCCTGTCTCGATTGGAAAATCCTTTTAGATCGATTTTAATGTTGCATAAAAATGTTCTCAAACTCATTACTTATTCATGAGGTTATCAGCCAATGAGGGGAAAGTATTTCGTCACATGCATGAATCTAGATACCCAATGAAAACCCATATCCAAATCACTAGTGATCTGGATATGCGTTTTTATTGGATATCTAGATTAATGCATCCCATGAAATGCAAATAAGAAAAATTACACATTCAATGACACAATGAATCTTTTATTGATAGTAACAAGGAAGTTTCACTCAAATTATACTGCAAAATCCAGGCACTTCCGAAAATACGAAATCTGCAACAACACCAAACACAATAAATCGAATGAATAACAACGGTTTTGATCTAATAAACTGTAAATTCAAAAATACGATACATACCTCTTATCGCCATGCAGCATCCAAAGGATTTAGCGCTTCGGAACCAACAACATCTATCAAATGCCTTCCCAAACCACAGATTAAATCATAAATTGTTCTGGCTGGATATCTCTTCCCCTCGCTGTTTGCTACTTCCAGCACAAACTTACTGAGCCAATAATTCAGGGTATCGGCATCCATGCTTGTGATAGCTGTTGTAACGGTATCAAATTTATGCAAGTTACCTTATGATAGGAAATTAAAGTTCCATGAAATTAACGCGAATCGTTAAAATTCGCGTTAATTTAAGTCGCGTTAATTTTGTTGATCGTTAATTTCCGCGACGTTAATTAAGAGCAGCGTTAATTTCCGCGCTCTTAATTTCCAATACTTTAACCCCAATTTTGGAACCTGTCCAGACATTCTTGAGACCTAAAAAACAACAACTACAAGCTTTCTTTCTTCCCGTTTACCCTTTATTTTAATCTTTCACAAAAGCTGAGTGAAGGTTTACAATATATCAAGTTCATCTTCATCGTTGTCGCTTTTCAATATCTTCTCCTTTGATTTCGGCCAAGATAGATTTTGAATCGTCAACATAGTCTTTCTCGACAGTTTTTTCCAGATTTGAATTTTTTTGCATCCAATGTTGAAATAAATTTGTTCCAGTTGTCACTACCAACTGTGTCTTAATCGCGCTAATTTCCTTTATTGTGAAATTCTACCTCCTCTTTCGCGTTAATTTTCTTTATTCGAAAGTCGTTTTCCATTAAATTCGCGTTAATTTAAGTCGCGTTAATTTCCAATACCTTAATTTCATGGAGCGTTTATTTCCTATAATAAGGTAGTTCAATCTTTAAACACGTCACCAGAATCTATTACAGGAACTTGTACTACGCGACTCATTTGCCATTCTCGGAAAAGTTTCGCAGATCATCTATTCTTGTAAACGGTTGATTTGGGAACACTTTCCTTTAGCAGTGTACTTTCTTCTTCACCGCTTTTTGGGACACGAAAACGGTTAACTTCATTACTTTCTGCCATATTCAAGCTCCGACTAACCACGGAGCTATAAACTAAATGAGCAAAACTATACCATAAATTTAGATACGGTAAATATTATGGGTTGGGGCGCTGCTGGGGGTCCGTGACGTCTTCCAAAATGGCCGCCAAGACGGCCGCCATCTTGGATTTTACTAAAAATTCAAATTTATCAGAAAAATGCGGAAATTGCAAATATTGTTTGCTAGAGTTGCAAATTAACATAAAATGAAACATTTTGATGCTTTTGGTAGCATTTTATATATTTTTTCGCTGAAAAAGGTGAAAAACATTCTTTTTTTCATAAAAAATGGGTTGACCACATGTTACTTATGACGTCATATCTCATTACCATAGCAACCGGCTGTCGCCAAACTTTACCAAAATATGTCTTAAGGATAAATGAACAGCTACTTAAAATGGCATGTGCTAATCTTAAATGGTCTTGAAAATATCGGAGAAAAACCTTAAGGGTGGGTGGCAACCACCCCTCCCCCCCTGTACGTACGAGGGTTAACATATTTTCGGAAGGCTAAGTTTAGTTGCCTTAGTTATTCGGAATTAATTAGATTAACAACTGAGTTCTCATATAATCGTGCCGGTCACCGCAGTCGTCGGAGTCGACGATGGGGACGACTCAAGCGATTTGGGTTCTCATATGATCGTCCCGGTCGTCCCGAACGTCAATAGCGCGGTAGAAAACTGAGTCCGACAACATGTTTTGGGCGCGAGAATCGTTAAAAATGGCGGCTGTTAATGCAGAGTTAAACTCCGAAGTTGTCGTCATTTTGGAACTGGCAGAGCTATGAATACTGGGAAATAACAGTTCCTTCTGGGGTAGATTTGGGTCGCTTCGATCGCCTCAGTCGTCCCGATCGCCTGAGAGAAGTTCCCATATGATCGTCCCCGATTTTTCACGATCGTCCCAGTCGTCCGGATAGAACACAGTTCTATCCAAGCGACCGCGATCGTCCCAGTCGTCCGGGTCGTTTGCGATCCTCCCGGGTCGTCTCAAATGTAATTCCATATAATCGTCCCGGTCGTCCGTGCACTTTTTGAAACGACTCAGACGATCGGGATGACCGGGACGACTATATGAGAACCAGCCTTTAATAGCTAAATGTCAGCTTTCGATCGGATAAGAGATGTCCTTTGAGTGCGAAGTCGGTACGTGTGATAAGGTCAGCTGGGCAACAGTAGATTAGAAATTCGGGGGATAAGATTTCTTCTCGAAAAGATCCTAAAAGATCAAACTGTATTAACTTTACATGGTGATAAAGGCCTGAAAAATGATATGAAAAAAGAAAGAAAACAGGAAATGACACTAAGTGTTTTTCTAAATATTCTTATTTGGGTGCCATTGAGATTTGCCTCCAGGTCAGATCATCTGGCAAGCGTCTTATATTTATATTCTACGGGGATGCTCCGCCCCGAGATCCAAGCCCTTACCCTTTCATATACCGTTTTTGACAGAAAAGGTACCCCTTTCATATACCTTTCGTTGAAAATGGTACCCCTTTCATATACCTTTCATTGAAAATGGTACCCTTTCATATAGCCTTTATGTGCGTCTTTTTGATATATTTTGAAAGGCCCTTTTATAATACTTAAATGGCAGTTTTCCCTACCCTTTTTTATGCTTCAACTCGTGTTTTCGCCACCCTTTCCTATTCTTCGTGAAATCCTTCATATACTTCAACTCGTGAAATCCCGACCCTTTCATATACCTCCAGCCTCAAAAAGGTACGCCTTTCGGGCGGAGCATCCCCGTATAGCCCGTTATAGGGAGTACCCCCCCCCCCCCCGGCCTGGATTCTGGATCCCCGTATAGCCCGTTATAGGGAGTACCCCAAACCCCCCGGCGGGCCTGGATTCTGGATTGTCTTAAAGGAACGCTTCCTTAGTATCAGCAGTTAATCACTACTCCAGGGGACAGCACAATTGGTCACAAAATATCCAAATTCATCACCCTGGAGCAAGTGCAAGAGTTGAGGTCATTTTTATAAAGCAGCTGGTCACATAAAACAGAAAAAGTGTAACCGGTGCTAAGGCGGGAAAATATGCAACCAGTGTCAAGGAGGAGAAAATGTGCAGCTTCTGTTAAAGGTGGGAAAAGAAGCAACCAGTGCCATGTTCGGGAAAATGTGCAACCGGTGCCAAGGGCGGGAAAATGTGCAACCGGTGAGGGTGGGAAAATGTGCAACCGGTGCCAAGGGCGGGAAAATGTGCAACTGGTGCCAAGGGCGGGAAAATGTCCAACTGGTACCAAGGGAAAATGTGCAGCTGTGTACAAGTAGGACAAGCGAAGTTAAGAAGCACTTTATTAAAAGCACTCACTGATGTAAACATGTCATAATTATTTTACTTCTAAACCATTTAAAGTTTAGTGCAAAAGAAAAACCGATATAATGAGCATGTTCAACGTCAACAACTATTTCTTTGCATATGTTTTAAGATGTTCTAACAAGGGTTGTGTTTTCACAAGCAATACTTTTTCGGATTTAGTAAATCTAATTGATTTGAATTTTTGTTCTGGAAGAAGAAAAACCTAAAGAAAACGGTTCAATCGATTTTTATTTACACTTTGAACATACATGTTCTATAAAGGACAAGAACTAATTTCACTACAAATGGAACACGCCACGCATCCATGAAGTTACAAGCTAAGGTTGTTTTTCATGGTAAAGAAAATTCAATTTTTCCTCGTAAAATACGCATTTATATTGACTAAAAGAGATTGACACACTACCGAAAATTCATAAGAATTCTGATTGCCTTACAGTATTTTATGAACGAATAATATAAGTAAGATATTACCCTTAAGTCGACTCCCTTGAAACGGTCACCTTAGACTCTGAAACGGACATGCGCTATCGGTCCAGCTGAAAGAGCAGATTTAGTTGAGTGGGGGGCGAATCTCCATAAGATTTGGGGAATCTGATGCACTCAGATGACATCTGGTGAATTTTTAAGAGCAAATTTAAGCAGTCAAAAGTCTCTCTAGCAGAGAATTTTGGTCCAAAAAGGTCAAGGAACTATTTCTTTAAAGTGGATATAACCCCAAAAAGCGTTTTTCGCTTAAAAAATCTTACTATTTTTCTGAACAAAATGCCGCAAAAAATTTTCATTTTGCTTAAAACCCCGATTTTTTATGGCCCGCCAAAGTTTGGCTTTTCAAAATTCCAGCCGCGCTTAAGAAGGGGGGACCGAGTGACGTCACGGAAGTATGTTCCCCGTGGCGTCGTCTGGTGTTATCTCAGTCAAAACTTTGTTATGAGTTTGTTGTGGTGATGAGTATTACTGATATAATCAGCACAAAGCCATTTGGCTCGCTTTTATCGTTTCGTATTTACTGCAAATGGCTACTATTGAAGTAACGTCTGACTCAAGTTCCGATTAAGACGCCTCAGAACGAAATTCCGTGGTAAATTACGAGCTTGAGTTGGAAGACTCGTCACTGAATTCGAGTAACCAAGAAGTCGACGGACTGGACGGAGAAGAACTCGAGGCCTACGCAGGCGTGCCGTTGGCTGACGCTGAATGGCTTCAGGATTGAAATGGATCGAGCCGGCACAGCTGAGTATTGTGTGTCGTTCCATTGGGCTCGCTTACATTTCAAAAGCGTAGTGTCTAGATACCCGGTGTTGTGTATGGTTGTGCATTCGCGTTGGAATGTGCATGTGCTTATTAGTCGTGCTGTGTGTATGTTAATTAGGAATTTATCAGGTATAGATCCGAGAATTTGTAGCGGAGCTCTCGCGGACCGAAGGCCCGCTGCGGAGCCCCATACTCATTGAACCTATGCCCGTCATTTTTCATGGTCATGGCTAGCGGAATGTTTCGCGGGCGCGTCGTGTGCCCGCCCGCCGCCGTACGCGTTGGGCATGGCTAGCTCGCGGGCGCGTATGACGTGGCAAAACATGCTCGTATGATGCCACACAACATCCGGGATCTTAGCAATTTTGAAACCAAACCGAGGCTTTGCCTTTCGCGCGGCCACACAGCCGTGACCTCGGTAAACACTTTAGTTGGATTGCTGTGTTTAGCGGAGAATTTAAGTCGTTATCTCCCTGCAGTTTTTCGCGGTTTGCTACTCAAGACAGGGATACTCAGAAGCCGCTTTAGTGGAAAGAAGAGCTTTCAGGGATAAAATCTTGCTTCGAGGAACATCAATGCAGGAGCAATGCGGAGAGATGTTTGTTTTACGGATTTCAGAACCAAAGATTGGATTTCCAAGTAGTCGAAGGACTTTAAGGTAAAAAAAATTTCATTTTTCGATGGGAATTTACGTTGATATCAATCTGTGATTGACTTTTTCTTTGTGCTCTCGTTAGTTTTGGAGAATTGTTTATAAAACGTGCTTAAATTCAGTTGTATATATTAATTTCTTAAATTTCATCGAAGACAGCTTGGCCTTGATGCGCTATAAATGCTATGCGTTTTGCTTTTAAACATAAACTTATTGAGATTTGTATAACATTTTTCGAAAGAAGATTATGTGGTTGTTCATTCATTACATAGGTTGAAAAGCGATTTTATGTAAACAAAACAAGACTTGGGTTTTATCGTAACTGTTCTAACTTCACTCGCGTCGCCTTATGCAAATATGTTTGTGTATTTTCTGCAATTTTGATTTCCAAATCAGTTTCTCGGGCAATTTTTGATACGTAACAGGTGTATTTTATTCGGAAATTGTCATACTAGTTATTCTAGACCCAGAAAAAGTTGATTTTTGTGAACTTTTGTATGGTCTAAATGTACCGTGCAGACGGTCGCGTGAGCCTGGCGTAATTCTGTTTTTGAGAATTGCTAAAATTGAAAAATAGCCGGGTCGTCAATCTTAATTCTTGTGCTTCCGACCTTTCACCTTAGAGAGCGACGCTGTTAGGCTCAGCCTATCTATATACAACTATTTCAATAAACGTTGTCGGATGAAAGCTTAAAGCCAAGACCGCAGGTTGTATAGGTTAGGGTTAAAATCCATTGAATAAAAATCCCATACTACCTTACGGTCTTGGCTTTTCGCCTTTTTCATCCGACAACGTTAATTGAAATAGCTGTATATTAAGGCCCCGTCCACACGTATCCGGATATTTTTGAATCCGCAACTTTTTTGTTACGGATTAGAAAATATTCGCGTCCACACGTAGCGTATTCGAATCGTATTTGCCCGAATTCGCCGGATACGTGTGGACGGAAGGCCAATCCGCAACAAAAAAGTTGCGGATTCAAAAATATCCGGATACGTGTGGACGGGGCCTAATTCGGACATTGCTTCTTCGCTTCTTGTACGTGTGTTTATAAAGCTCGATGATGAGATACAACATTTTGGCGCAGTCGGCAGGATCCACGGAAATCGATTATGAATCAGATACCTCCTCCTGTACCTTTTCTTACGAGTCCTGGCGATCCACCGACTCCCTGGCATCGCTAGTTTCAAATTTTCGAGACTTATGTGGTAGTAAATGGGCTCCATGACAAGTCCGTCTCTGACGCTCGGCAACTTGCGATTCTTTTAAATTGCCTGGAACCGAAGGTGATCACCACGTGTTTGCCTCAACAATTCCACATCCTGCGACGATGCTGTCGCCGCTCTGAAACAACATTTTGAGCCGAAGCACAGCGTAATTATGTCTCGCTATCGATTTCGCCTGCGCAGTCAACAGCCGGGCGAATCCGTGATTCAGTTTGTAGCGGCGTTAAAGGAACTCGCAAAGTTCTGCAACTTTGGTAGCCTACATGAAGAAATGATACGGGATCAGTTGAACAAGAAGATTAGTACGAACCGGATCTGCGAGCGTTTGCTTTTGGAGCCGGATACTCTTACAGTCGATCGTGCAATTCAGCTCGCCCTTCAGGTGATATCGGCTCTGTTGGAAGCTCGCACATTGCAACCATCACTGTGAAGTGCAACGTCCCCGGTTCAACAGGTCTATCGGAAATTTCCCAGTCCTCGTGGAGATCCGAAATCTTCGCCTCCTGGAAATGTCGGTGACTGGGTCAGAGTGAAGAGACCTCTCCGTGACCACAAATTGAAACCGGCCCTATCTGATCCGCTACAGGTGCATGGTAAAGCGAATTGGTCCTGCGACGTTTCGGTTAGAGGATGGTACTACTTGGAATGCTCGTAGGTTGGTTCGCTCGCCAAGCAGTCCAATTCCGAGTTCAAGTACCGAGCCCGGAAGTTTCTTCAATGACGCATCAGTCGATCCTCAACCAGATCAGGAACTGACTAATCCTCATCCAAACCAGAAACTGACTAATCCACAACCGGATCAGGAAATTAACAATTTCAGTGTCGACATCGAGATTTATAGTGTACTCAAGCTCGACAATTTCTTTAACTTCGAAGCCAAGATAATGTTTGAAATCGCTCGAGATTTCTAAACAAAGATCGACTGTTAAACGAGATATTTCGTGGAAGTTCGATAAAAATTTCAGACTGCCGGGTATCTAGAATTTTGAAAATACTTCCCGGATACCGGGTATCTGGATACTACATTCACAAAATCGACCCATTTCTTGCGTCGCTTTTTGGCTTTAACACGGTCATCATTAAAGTAAGGTATTTTATATTTTTAAAGAAAGTTATTTTATACCTGCCCTGGGTTCGAAATAGGCAGGCAACACATGCAAGTCGTTGGCATTTTCGCAGAGCTATTTTCACTGGAAATCCTTGAGATGATAAAAGTCCATCTCCTTCCGTGACGCCACTCGACCCAAACCTCGTACTCAGTAATGGAATAAATTATGGCAATTTCTCATAAATTCAGCGGGCCATAAAAATTCAAGGTTTTGAGGAAAATCGAACATTTTTGCGGCATTTTGTTCAGAAAAATAGTAGGATTTTTTAAGCAAAAAATGTTTTGGGGGGTTAGATCCACTTTAAGTAAGATGTGTAGATACTCGCACTCACTGGCTCCGGTTTCTACTGGCCGTAGTGGCTGTACACGTATCCAAGATGCAGTAACACAATAAAGATGTCTAAGTAGGAGTAAGCATGCAGAATTGCATCCAACTGCCGGAGACCTTACTACTTAGAGACCTTTATCCCCTCAAACGGGAGATTACATCATTCGCAGCACTCTTTTAATACCCTAGTTTGGAAACTTAGATCCAATTTAAAATTTTTCCCCAAACAATACAGGGGGCATGCGCCCACCCATCTTCCCCTGCCCCATACTTCAATAGCCCAAAGCCCTAAGTTCACCGTCTTTAAGGCGCCTTAATCGTGATCGGTTCTAAGGGAATTAACGGTATTACAGACAACCTAATAAGGTCTGGATGTCCAAATGAAGACCGGAGTCCAAATAAGGGTCTAGAGTTCAAATAAGGACCGAATGTTCTAAAAAGAACTGGATGTTCAAATAAGGACCGGATGTCCCGAATAAGGACCGGATATAATATCAACAGCCGCAAGAACGGATTGTGTGGCAATAGATAGCTGTTTATCAACCTCTTCATTGTTTCCAGTCTCCTTCAACTTGAACAGTACATCACTGACGCCTGGGAAACTGGAAGAGCCATACAGATTGTACTTGCTAGGAGCGAAGATCACGTGACGAACCAGGCGCCTGTCCGGCAGACCATAGGAATAAATAAACGCCCGCTCCACTTTGATCATTCGGTCGTTGAATCTTCGCAGTTCTGCAAAACTTGGTTCATCGAAATCGTTGATTTTCTTCTCCAGTTCATCTCTGAGTCAAAAAAGATACCAAGCTTCGTAAGAATTGTTTCGTTTTTTTTTTTTTTAAATTGAAATGACAGTTAATCTTTGTTAAACGGCAGACCACAGTCCTACTCGTCTCTCTTTGGGCAATTCATCAATCATTAGACAATCATTAGGCAATCATTCTAGGTAATTATTAGGCAAATTAGGCAATCATTAGACAATCATCAGCCCAGATTTTTTTCTTTCGGTGATTTTGTGCATTGAATTCTAAATGGTAGCCACTCAAATTAAAAGCTATTAAGGAATACTTTTCTGTGGTACTGATTATAAAAAGACAAAAATCACTTTATTTCTGTGTCAAAGGTATTTAGCACGCGAGTACTAATCCTCGGTAAGAAAAAAGATGGCGACTGGTACATTATCCCATAATTCTTAGCGCACAAAAACCTTAACAACGTTCATAAAAATGTAAAGAAAAGTTATAAAATCTTCAAACCTGATCTTCACATTGTCCGTAGTACTGGAACAAATATTGTAAAAATTTGGCTTTCTTTGTGCCTTATGTGCTGTGTTAGGTCCGCAAGGTATTGTGGTAAAATGAACAGCCGCCATCTTTTTTCCTACGGTGGATTGGGGACACTTACCAGATCTAATTGGAATTTGGAAGTGTTGGTTTTTGAGAAGAGGAGAAAACCGGAGTACCCGGAGAAAAACCTCTTGGAGCAAGGAGAGAACCAACAACAAACTGAACTCACATATAAGTTTGAGTCTGTACATGAAATTCTAAAGTGTGACAATTGAAATGAAAGCTATTGAGCAGTAGTTTACTATGGCACTGTTTATTATGCTGTACAAGGTGGTTCTAATTTTTGAGTCGGTAGATGAAATTCTAAAGTGTGACCATTCAAATGAAAGCTATTGAGCAGTACTTTCCTGTGGTACTGTTTATTATGCTGTATAAGGTGGTTCTAATTTTTGAGTCGGTAGATGAAATCCTAAAGTGTACCCATTCAAATAAAATGCTATTGAGCAGTACTTTCCTGTGCGGTGCTGTTTATTATGCTGTACAAGGTTGTTCTAATTTTTGAGTCGGTAGATGAAATCCTAAAGTGTGACCATTCAAATAAAATGCTATTGAGCAGTACTTTTCTGTGGTACTGATTATGGTTAAACGTTTTAGTCTGTGGATAAAAAGTGTGACGTGACCATTCAAATGAAAGTTATTGAGCAGTATTTTTCACTGGTATGTCTATTATGCTGTATAAGTGGTTCTAACTTTTGAGTCTGTGGATGAAATCTGAAAGTGTTGCCATTTAAAGAAAGGTATTGAGCAGTACTTTCCTGTGGTACTGTTTATTATGTTGTACAAGGTGGTTCTGACTTTTGAATCTGTGGATGAAATCCTAAAGTGACTGATTCAAAAAAAAGCTATTGAGCAGTACTTTCTTGTGATGGTGTTCATTATGTTGTACAAGGTGGTTCTGACTTTTGAGTCTGTGGATGAAATCGTAAATTGTGACCATTCAAATGAACCCTCTTCAGCAGTATTTTCCTGTAACCTACTGTTTTAATTTATTATTCTGTACTGTTCCGTGCACTTACTTAGCCTTGGTGAAATTCTTGGCTGCTCCCTGGAACCTTTTAACAACGTCTTCTAAAAGGCCAAGTGTTACGCTGTGGTCTTTCAGCTCATCGCCGTATTGTTTCTTCAGAGCATACAGGGAACTGTTCAGTGCGTCTGCGTACAACATCACACTCATCTTCAACAGCGGCGAGTCGGCAAACTGAAGCAGCAACCCACCACACAGCTGGGACGCAGCCTTGTGGTATTTAAACTCGGGATCAACGAATTTCGTGACGTAATCGAACGTGTCATGTTGCGAGTGGTACACAGGGTAGTAAACGCGTGTGTTGTTGTAGCCTCTGTAGCCGAAGTCTGCCGCAGGGACACCAATGTACTGATAAAACGGGGCGTAATCACTTCCAGAACCCAAGTTGCCCACAGCCGGTTTAGGAGGATCAGTGGCTGGCTTGACAGGATTCCTCTCGACCGAGATGTCGAAAATGGTCTTCTTATCGTCATGCGCGCTAGGGCTTGGCACGGTCTTGCTGAAGTCTCTTATAGTGTCCTTCACAAGAGGGGTAGAACCCGTACGCATGATGTAGTTGCCGCCCACCACCGTGTCGGCGTTGAGGTAGATGACAGCTCTTTCGGTTAATAACTTCTCATGCTGTTCAACCCACTCCACTGATCCGATAAGAGCGTATTCCTCGCCACCCCAGCTACAGACCTGCAAGAAACGGTTTTAGCGTCTTAAGCTTGAGAAGTAGTGGTTATATAAAGTTCGGAAGCTTTGTTGTGTTGTTTTCGTAGAACCTCCGAGAATTCTGACCAAGACGGAGGGGGAAGGGGGGCGGGGGAGTGCCGGCGCTGACTTTGAATTTACAAATTTAGAAGCACTTAACCAATACGCACCAAACTTAGAAATGTTTCTTAAATTTAACGGCAACATTTTGATGTGACAGAGTTTTGTTCATGACATGCGACGTTTCTATGCCATTCATATTTTAACAAGCGTGTGTACCCAAATTTTGAATTTTCTTCTTTAATTAACGTTTCAATAGAATTTTAATTAATAAATTTTGATTAATTTCCACGCTTCTCTGACATGACGAAAATCCAAGATGGCGACCATTCAAAATGATGACGTCATATTACGCCGCTATGTCACGTGGCTTGCCTTAGCTTAGACAGACTATGGCGTGCTATAAACCTCCAAGTTTCATAGTCATAGTTTTAATATTCTTGAAGTTGCGGAGTCGAGGAGGGGCGGAATTCGTGCCCCTACCACCCCGGGACCTAGAAGACCAAAAATGCGCGGTCTGACATAGATATTGCCAAGGCTCGTGGAAGGTTAGGACGTCCTATAATCGATTCAAACAAAGTGGTACACATGGAGGGGAGGTACATACGGAGGGAAGGGACTTATATCCCCAAGGGCTTATAAGTGGAATGAAAAGAATGTCTCGGAATTAATAAGTAATATCGTTGTCGTATCGTATCTGACATAACAAACTGTTATCGACCCGCCTTCATTAACTGTTGTGCTAGGTATTTACTCCCTCACCTTAATTGTTCGACGTGGCTTCCACCCTGTCTTTTTCAATTCTCCGAGCCCGCGGGCAATTTCAGTGGTGACAGTGGTCCCGGTAGAGGCATCAACAGCTCCGTACACCCAGGAGTCTCTATGGTTACCAATCAAAACGAACCGATCTGGCTCCACGCTGCCATACATTGTTCCAATTACGTTATAGATCGACTTGACTTCGTAGTAGTTTTTGACGTCGATTGAAACCACGATGTTGCCTTCGGTATAGCCGGGGCCAAGGCGGTATGTAATGTCAAGGGTACCCTTCCATTCCTCTGGCGCTTCCACTCCTAAAATAAATAGGAAGCAGAAGTGTTAAAGAAATGTTTTCGAAAATAACTTAAAGTCAAAAGCTCCTATGTGTCAACTCCTAAATAAGAAGGGCGACCCCGTAGCTGTCCAAACGATGTCTGTGATAGGCGAACGATACAATTGATATATCACTTGAACAATGCCCCTATCCATAATCCCTATCCCAGCGGGACAAATCTATTGTTTTCTTAACGAATCACAGACATCGTTTGGACAAGTGCTGGACTACCCAATAAGAAACGTTCCGACCTGACCCTTTCCCCACCCTCCCCTCCCTCCAACGCCGTCCTCATGGGTAAGGCAGGTGACCATTACATATCGCGGGCTCAATGTTATCAAACTTGTTGAACTGCAAAAACTGTGGACGAAGATCCTGCTGTTTTTTTGTTGGATCTCACAAGAGGAGACCTAATAAGCTAAACTGAATTAATATAAACGAGAAGTTCAAGGACCGCTGCAAAGCTGATGCAACGAGTAAATATCTGCAATATCTTACGCAAACATTTCAACATATATATTACTCTCCTCCAGTCGCTACCGGGACGTCTTTAAACACTCACCTTTCGTTGCTTACAGACGTTGTGACAGGGTAAAATAATGATGCCAAACGAAAAAGGGGCACCCAACGAATCTGTTCCTCACTTTATCTGTTCCCCAGCGGAATTCTTGCTTGCTGGCAAAGTATTATGTACATATTTTTTTAATTACCATTTTTGCTCTGGTTGACTTGAGAAAAGAGTCGTAAGCCGTGAGAACAAACTGTGCTGGCTAACTTGAGCAGATCGAAAAGAGACTGCCGGGATCGAAGCAAATCAGAGGACACGTTGGGGCTTAAAAGGGTTCAGCTTCGTAGTAACAAATTTAAGCAGTACTAAGAGATACCCGAACAGGTTAAGTTCGAGACGGCAGTAAATGTACAAAACAATAAACAAAAAGCTTCAAATAGTTCCCATTAATGTTTCATTAGTTCCCAAGCTCCCTTTGGTAACTTATTATTATTGTTGTTTTATTCACTTATTATTTTTTTTTTTAATTGCTGGCTGGGAAGCAGACATTTTTTTTATCCAACTGGCTGGGAATTTCCCTATGTGTTAAGCTGGGAAAAAGGAACAGATATATTTTTCCCAGCAACTTAGAAGAACACCCGGAAATGCTTTTATATCATTTATTTTAATTTATTTGAGTAAAATAATACATTTTATCAAAGATTGTTCGTTGGGTGCCCCTGACGAAAAACTTTCAGTCAACGGAATTTGATGCAAGTCTTTGTTAATCGATGTTGGTCCAAGGTAATCGATGATAATCGATGGTAGTTAGCAAACATTTTGGTGTGACTATCGCTTAATTATCGATTACCCAATATTAAGCAATATTAATCAATTAATGCCATCGATTGATATCACTTCTTCGATTAGCTTTCCGATGATCGATTTTCATCGACAAATTAAGCCGGGATTAATGTAGCATTTTCGTAACTTTGGTGTTTTCTTCCTGTCCTAACTGGAAGTGAACAGGTGGGTCGTTTCTGTACAGAACTTACCTCCCATTTTGCTTAGAAAGTGAATAGCATCTCCATACCCCATGGGTTGAGCAGGGATGGGGGGCAACTCGCTATCGTTCTGCGATCGTCTCCACATCCCTGGGATCGCTGCTATGCCGGGTGTTTGGGGGTCTCCCATCCCAGGGAACGTGTACAACGATCCCCGCTGTACTCCAGTGGCGGGGAGCCACGCAGTGTTAGGATATGTATCTTTCGGATCAGGCCCGGCCTTGGCATAATCTGCAGGGTCTGAGTAAAGAAGAGCGGCTATGGCGCCGTAGCTAGCTGCATTTGCAATCTGAAAACGGAGAGAGGAAATTTAGGCCACGACCCAAAGTTTGTGTATTTGATCAATTTTGTTTGAAAAGGAGATTTTTAAACGGTCAGGCCTTTTGTCACCTGTGTTTTGTTTACGCGTAAATGGCCAAAAAAAAAGATCATACGTTTCATGTGGACAGTAATTTAGAATTTTACATATTACGGGTTACGAACAGGCATCGCGAATAAAAAATTACGAATTGAGATTTTTTATCGGCTCATTCCTTTGTTTAACCAAAATATCAAAATCAACGCGACCTGCCGTGGCAGATTAGATTTAGCTGTATTGTAAGGGAGGGGGCAGGACGTCCCGGAGTAAATAAGGGGGGAGTAGAAATCTAAGAGAGACCCTAAAACATTCTGGTCCCATCGCCCGTTATATTTGCAAAATAAGGGGAGGGAGGGTCGGGCTTGGTCTCCGCCCCTAGATCCGCCATTCAGTCATTTTTAAAGTCGATCTTGTACTTTGAAGAACAGACCGAAGTAAGGAACCGTGAATGGGCAAGGAATTCCTTTTATCAACCAAACCTTCTTGGGTCTCGGTTTAAACAGCTTGTGCGCAAAACCTTTCGCCTAGCTTGTAATTAGGAGAAATAGCACGCTTTTCAGTTGTGTCGTAAAACCAAACCCAAAGTAACAACTTCATTTGGCCAACAACAACAGACTGAGAGAATCCAATGAACCAATGAGAACTCCAAGCAAATATGTGGCGGGCGCAAAGCGCGGGAAAACGCGTGCAAGTACTTCTGATTGGTTGTTAAAGTAGTGCGAGTTCTTTCAACCAATCACAAAGCGTAACGATGTAAAACTAAAGCAATCGCTAAATCACTTTCGATACTCAATTGAAAACCACTTTAGTACTAAGATGAATAAGCTGGTTAGGGTTAGGGTTAGGGTTAGGGTTCAGTTGTGACGGATTCGATGAGCAATAACAGCGATGACGTTATTGTCTGCTATAACATTACCTTATTTCCTCGAAATATTTCCCCATATCTCATGATGGCTATTTTTCCTGTCACATTGACACTCAGATTCTTAGTAAGTTTCTCAAAGTCCTGTACTCGGCCATAGTTCACATAAACCAGCTCTCCTTCTGCTTTTCCACTGGGACTGTAGCCAAGGAAAGGTTGAATCGCGTTCTGTGCACCTGCATCCTAACAAAACAGTGATCGAAAACAGAAAAATTTGGAATTAACTGAGTTCAGTAAACTTGTGACTTAAGCTAGTGACATTTGTTTACCGTAAACCGACATTTCCGTCAATAGCCTTATGTTAGAGAGAATCATTACCAATATGTGTTGTGTGCGTTTTATATCGCGTTTGAACGAAAGGTTTATAGATACAGCGGCACACGAGTCACGGGAAGCCCACGCTTTATATCGCGTTTGAACGAAAGGTTAATTTATAGATACAGTAGCACACGAGTCACAGGAAGCCCACGCTTTATATCGCGTTTGAACGAAAGGTTTATAGATATAGTCACACACGAGCCACAGGCATCTCACGCTTTATATTGCGTTTGAACGAAAGGTTAATTTATAGATACAGTGGCAAACGAGTCACGGGAAGCCCACGCTGCGCTTTATATTTCGTTTGAATGAATTAGGTTTATAGATAGTCACACACGAGCCACAGGCATCCCACGCTTTATATCGCGTTTGAACGAAAGGTTTCACTGACGTCATATCAAAATTCAGAGGCAGTTTTCGATTCTAAAATGTTTATGGAATTGTAGACAGTTTAAAACTACACATCTGGGCCAAATTTTGAAGCGCAAAAGCATTTCATTCAAGAGTTATAGGCGAATGAGTATAGACATTTTTAGTAAGAAATGAATGGAGCGGCCATCTTGGTGTCCCACTTGGGGACACCAACATGGCGGCCAAACATTCAAAGTCTTAATAACACCAAAAATCTCATCACAAAATATAAGTGGCATGAAATCGGCTTATAAGCATCTATAATTCAAAAATAACTTTCAACTAGTTCAATTTTGTTTATTTTCACGGCTTATCTGAAATAGCGCGACGAATTGCGCGACACATTTACAATCTTTATAAATCGAAAACGAAATATCGTTAAAACCTGAAACGTTTTGTGAAAGATTATAACACTGGTATCCACATACCATGTTAGAAACAGCTTTGTAGGATGTATACTTTAGATTTATGAATTTTTATGACGTCATGTGCAAACACTCTATACAGTCGAACCCTATTAAGCGGCCACCCTCGGGAAACTGGCAAGTGGCTGCTTAATAGGGGTTCGTCAGAAAATAGCATAATGCATGATATGAACGTCACTTTATTTGAATACAACACAGTTGGAGGACTGTTGAACGTAATACAGCCTGTGTTCGGACTGTAAATTCGAGTTCGTAATTTCAGTCTAATGGAAAGTTATCGACGTTCAAATTTGACACGCTCTAAACTTTATTTATATGCTGATTACCATATGTTGTTTACACAAATCAAAATATAGTACATCACTTGAAAACAAAATCACGCCAAGATTCGTCACCTTCTATTTCGGAATCTCATCTGTCATCAGGTTATTCAAAACGATGCCAACAACGTGTATTATTTGTTTTTGCTGGCCGCTTAATAGGGGTAACAACAATAGGAAAACCCTCATCGGGACCGCCAAAAAGTGGCCGCGGTCGCTTAATAGGGGTTTTATTTACAGTATTATACTGGCAATAAATTCGGGACTTTCATAACTGGCCGCTTAACAGGTGGTGGCCGCTTAATAGGTGGCCGCCTAATAGGGGAGTTAACCTAAAGGCCATTTTTCTGCCACTTGACATGGCTTTAATAAAAATATCTTGTTCGCGTTTCAAGCAATCCAAAAACCCTATGCTTAAAACATAAATCTATGTTGTGGGATGTTTTGTAAATTTTTGATTGATTTTTTGGTATGTTTGGGAGGAAATAGTTTTTCTCAAAGGATTGGTAAAATTTAGAGAAATAAGAAATATTGAAGATTTAGTAAAGTTTTAAAATTACAATTTGTAGTTAATAATTCGTAGACGGATACCAAGTTAGTCCACTAGCAACCTGAGGTGATCTTGCGTGGGTATCGACTGTCTATTGGTGTTCCAAAAATCATTTTCTTTTTCCTATCCCTTCTTAACTCTCGGACTTACAAGGGGGGGGGGGGAGGTGGTTGCCACCCCCCTTAAGGTTTTTCTCCGATATTTTCAAGACCATTTAAGATTAGCACATGCCGTTTTCAGTAACTGTTCATTTATCCTTGAGACACATTTTGGTAAAGTTTGGCGACAACCGGTTGCTATGGTAACGAGATATGACGAAATAAGTAACATGTGGTCAACCCATTTTTGAAGAAAAAAGCGTATTTTTCACCTTTTTTAGCGAAAAAACATATAAAATGCTACCAAAAGCATCAAAATGTTTGATTGTAAGTTATTGTGCAACTCTAGCAGACAATATTTGAAATTTCCGCATTTTTCTGATAAATTTGAATTTTTAGCAAAATCCAAGATGGCGGCCACCTTGGCGGCCATTTCGGATGACGTCACGGACCCCAGTAGCGCCCCAACCCATAATACTTACCTTATCTTGTAGAGCACATCGCGGGCTATCAATTAGATGTGAAATATTTCTGAAATATTGCAACATCGCAAAAACTTGTACCACGGTTGGGGTATACGTTTGCGTGTACGTCTGAGGGTTAAAACCTCTTAAAATTTCATAAAAATTCAGGTTTACCCCCGCCTTAAGTCCAACGGGCGAACCACTGCACCCTGCGCCTGCACAGGGTGGATGGTTACTGGGAGAGTCAAATACCGCGCAGTTGATGTAGATGCGTCTTTATAATTTCTCTCTCCTGTCTCGTTTCATTTGGTTGCTTCACTTTGATCGCGCAACTATCGGACAATTTTTTCCATTTCTCCCGCGGGGGGGGGGGGGGGGACTTCCATATAAAAATGACGGGGGTGCTCGTCGTACCTTTTAGGGGTCAAAATTTGTGCATTGGTACTTCTTAGGGTGCTAAATTTCAAAATAACCCCCGTTGGGATTATCGCGGTACCTTTTAGGGTAATTTAAGCCCAGAATATGACATGTGTTGCTTAAGAATTGGTACCTCTTAGGGGTAAAAATTCATTTGAGCCACGCCCATCAAACAACATTCTGGTACCTTTTAGGGTGCTTTTCGAAAATTTCCGACGAGCACCCCCGTCATTTTTATATGGAAGTCCCCCCTCCGGGCCATTTCTCCGACTTTCCACCCTATCATAAATGTCAGGTGTCTCTTGATGTGCCCTCCCCCACCTCCTCTCCCCTTTCTCTCGTTCCTTGCCATTTTTCCTTCCGCCCCTCTATCTGGCCTGTGAATAGGTTGGGGAAAAGTTGAAAAGAAAGACCGAAAGTAAAGCCTTTCTTTTCGCCCTATGCCCAAACAGTAAGCCTGTTCACCGGCTACACTTTACCCCATCCCTTCCCTATCTCACGGAAAACTATAACATTTTCCATACGCTTAACACCTCGCCTGAAGTCTGATACTTTCTGTGGTCGGTTTTATCGGTGTGTAGAAGAAATAAAAAGGAGGTATTGAGACATCTTCATGTAAGAACCCCCATTTATACCTGTTTGTCTCCGCTGATTTCGTGGATCTTTGTTCCGTTCGTATATTTGATAGTTATTTTGGTTGGATCTTGTGTGTTAGGGAAAGACAGCAGTGCTTTGTACTCGGGTTGTTCCACGTGATCAAAGCCATACGACTTCCAACGTTTGGCCAGTTCATCAGCAAGTTCCTTCTGACGGGGTGAGCCCGCGAGATGCGGTTCTCCAGAGAAATACCTGCACAAATTGAAACAGTATCCCGAGTTTTAGTAGCCAATTGAATAGAGGGAATAGAGTGTTGTGCCGGTGAGGGGGCCTACTCCGCGCCTCCGGTCCCAGAAGACTAAAATAGCTCTGTCTGAATATGTACTACAGATGGAATACCTCCCTTGGCAAGTAAACTCGCTGCAGCGAAGGAAAGCGAAAAGGCAAGGGTGAAGGCCCCGCCCAGATCATGTAATTAAAAGGCTTCGAGCTTAAGCGAGTGTTCACAGTCCTATATTTTTCCGTATGTTCGTTCAGTTCGATCATTCAATTCCTTTAATTTAGAAGACAATCTATTAAGGGTCTATTTATGCAGACCTCCATCTGCTTGATAGAAGCACCACTCACAATAAGCAATGATAAATCGGATAGCATGTGAAAATCCATTTCCGTCGAGTGGCCGCCGCAAAGCATAATTGCAGTAAATATTTGAATTATGTTGGGACGAAGAGGAATGTTAAGCAGTTTGAACCACCTACAAGCTAAAACTCAAATATTTTTTCTTATATACTATGCAGGTTTATTGTTAGCTTTATTGAAAGTAAGTTTTCTTGACCTGATGTGAACTAAAAGTCAACTGCTATGTAAGACTAAGTCAACGCTAAGGGTCAGAATGGGGGTAGCCTAGCAGAATGGGACTGGTAGTCTAGCAGACACATATCCCTTGAATAAATGCATTCAATCCCATTCAATAGAAAGCCGAAAGATTGAAATTAGCATGAGAGCGAATTTCATGCGTTTATATTTCAGGCCACAAATTAAATAAACAAATACACAGCCGCTATTCATAGAAGTCAGTTTTTGTGCTATACGTAGGAGCCTAAAGGACCATAAAGCACTTTTCTTCGTAAGCTCGGTCATAAAATCACGCGAAATGTGATTATTTCCAACTTTTGATTATGCGGATGAAATCACCCGTGAAGAGTGTGACAATAATCAAATGAAGACTGTTGTGAATCTTATATACTTTCTTTTGGTGACTGTTAGTGTTTGAATACCGATTATAAAATGCGAAGTTTCGTCCAAACGATTATTTCGATTGAGGGCGCTGTTTATAGTTTGGCCGAGGGAACTGGTTAACACGACAAGAAAATCACAGAAACCAGCACATGTTAGCGTTTGATCTCAATAAAGGGCAGGTAAATATTAACATTTAGGAGTATCGTAAATCGAAGCCAAGAGCTTCATTAACTTACTTGAGGCTTTCTTCCAGCTGTTCTTCGCTGACAACTGACTGAAAAGCCTTGTGGTGATTCATGATCTCTTCATGGTGCTTTTGGAAGTCAGCCTTGCTATCCTTGCGGTCCTTGCGGTCGTCTTTGTGTTTCTGTTCCTTCGACTCTTTGGCTTTAAGCGCGACATAACCGATCAAAAATCCGATAAAAAAGACTACGATGAATGCAATGATTACTGCAATGCAGCGAACCCTTCGCTGTTTTTTCTTTTTCTTGTAAGTGAGCTCCACATTGTCGCTGTCCATCGTGACAAAAATCAAAGCGTTTAATTTGTGCAAACAGGGTTTTGCAGCTAGCAATATCTCAGGTAATAAGACACTGCCTTGTCGACTGTCGATAGGTAACGCCTATGCAAAAACAAGTAACTAATTATAAAGGACCTTGATGCAGAACTGAATATTTTTAAATGCGCAGTGATTGTCATGCAAATATCGTGTAGCAATTAATTTAGTTTTTAGAGACGCCATACCCGCGGGCCAGCACAAGAGATGCAGGATTTGTGTACGGCGAACTGGGGAAGTGGCAATTATTTCATATTGAATAACGCACCGAATCACGCATATACAGAGACATAACATCTGTTGATGAATAATTCGTTTTCTATCTGTGTATGAAATGCAGACACGCATCACTAAACGCGCCGAGACCGTGAATATATAACTAATACATATAACGTTCTCAACATCCCTGGCCCTCTTAGTCACCGGAGCCTGAGTACGAAGACTCATGAATAAAACCGTCGACAATTAAGGGGGAACCTTAACTACAAGGTGGTGGTTGCTATGGAAACGTTCCAAGCGTCACATAATCAGTTTCTTAACTTCCTCGGTATTATGTTTGGTCCATCCTCGGAGACCCAACTGATTGCCTCTGGGTCTCCGAGGATGTGTTTGGTCATCACGTTCGTTCTGTTAATGGTTCAATCAAATTTTAAGATATGAGTCCTTACCAATGTTAACGGCTTAAGAACATCGAGAAAAAAAACGAAAACGGTAGCATGGATTAGTTAAAATTAACGTTATCAAAAAAGCTATGATGTCATAAAGGTATATTTTCATCTAAACGGTAATTCCATGCTACAGATGTTAAAAAAAGTTGAATTGCTTATGATTCGCCAAAACATTGGATTTTTACCTCTTTTCCTTTGAATTTTTGCGCTTTTTCATACTTAAGCGCGGTTGGGTACTGGCACTAGTTGCGCATGTGCTATGTACATTTAGTGATGTCTTGTGTTCGAGTGTTCAGTTTCATAGTTTCTACCATGTTAGCAGTTTATGACACGTGAGTAGTGCTAACCATGAAATAATGTCCCTAGCAACGACCCTAAAACTGTAGTTAAGGTTCACCCCCCTTATTCTTTCTCACTACGGCGAGGTTAACCCTTCCCTCCCACGGCCAAATACAGATCTCCCTCCCTTATCTTTTAGTCTCTAGTATTTTCATTCGTTTCGCTACCTTAGCATCAGCGGTTAATCACTACTCCACGGGACAACACAATTGGTCACAAAATATCCAAATACATCACCCTGGAGCAAGTGCAAGAGTTGAGGTCATTTCTAAGATGGTCACATAAAACAGCAAAAGTGTAACCGGTGCTAAGGCGGGAAAATATGCAACCGGGTGCCAAGGAGGAGAAAATGAGCAGCTTCTGCTAAAGGCGGGAAAAGACGCAACCGAGTGCCATGTTCGGGAAAATGTGCAGCCTGTACCAAGGGCGCGAAAATGTGCAACCGGTGCCAAGGGCCATGGGAAAATGTGCAACCGGGTGTCAAAGTCGGGAAAATGTGCAGCTGTATAACAAGTAGGCCAAGCGAAGTTAAGAAGCACTTTATTAAAAGCACACATGACGTCATGATTATTTTACTTCTAAACCATTTACAATACAAAAAAAACCTCGATATATAGAGCATGTTCTAACTAGGGTTGTGTTTTTACAGACAATACATTATCAGATTTAGTGAATGTAAATGATTTGGATTTTTGTTCTGGAAAAAGAAAAACCTAAACATACATGTTCTATAAAGAACAAGAAC
>JAJGOT010000219.1:930000-940000 GCA_022457155.1 Cladopsammia gracilis
GATATGGTTGGTTAAAGCGGTTAGGATTTCAAGAAGGGCGTCACATACTGCCACTAAAATGTTTGGGGAGCACCCCCGGACCTATTGTTAATTTCCCTAGGGTATTGGGATGTCAGAACTTGTGATGAACTTGTCATATCTCACATTACGTTACCGCAAAGGTATTAGTCCTTCTTAAATTTCGATATCTCACGTTACCTATCAGTTTCAATCATTTGTCGTAAAGCCATTATAGCTACTTTAAAAGGGTAAAAATAGGTTAAATGCGTTTTCTTGGGAAACGTAGTTTGAGAATTTCACGGTGTATTTTACTAATGGAGAGGTTATAAGAAAGTTAAATGGGACAGGAAAGTTTGTGTGTTAATATGAGCGGTATGGCAGAGCAAAATAGCATGAACTTTGCGTTTTTTTTTTCTATTGAGTTGTGGTTACACACACCTTGGGTTTGGGGCCTTCCCAAGGGTTAATTTATCTCAGGTTTCATCTTACCCTTGGGGATGCGGTTATTTGAACTTTGCGTTTGTATGCAATAGTATGGGAAAGACGTCATAGTTTTATTGGTTTAGCTACCGTGCACAAGGAAATTTTTCGGATTGTCCGACTGAATTTGTTTTGCGGGAGGAAATTTTTGCGCGTCGGGACAGCTAAAATTTCTGCTGGGAGGAAATGTTTGCGGATTTCTGGTCAAGTATAAATAAAATCCAAGGCATCGGTATTAAACAATTTTACTTCCTGACCGGAGGTTTGTATAGTTCTCCTAGTTATATGGTTGCTGTTCTGGAACCAATATGAACATAAACAACGAGAAAACTAGTGAGTGAATTATTGTACGTTGTTGTAATAATGTATCAGTATTATGATAACAGTCTCTGGTTCTTTTGAGGACGTGTGTGGAGTTGAATCGGGAATACAGATGACTGTTGTGCCGGTCGCCTCGGAGTTATGATAGCAATATATTCACTGTTGAAAAGTTCTTCTTAAGCCGATATACATCATTAAAACAAGTAATTTTTTTCTGCGCGAGTATATTTCTGCGGTGGAAAATTTAATACAAAATAAAGTAATACTGCATAATAATGCAACAACGGACAACCTTGCCTGTATCTCGGATCAGAAAAAGGTTTTGAAAAATACTGCAGTCAGGAATCCCGCATGTTTGATTACGTTAGTACAAATTTTATAATTTGAGAAATTGGGGCGCTAAGTTTCATGATGTCACTTTCCGGGAAACTTGATAAAGAGTGTACAGCTATCATGCTGGAGATTCAAATATTTCAAACCGGATCTATACTTCTGACCCCGAGGGGGGGGGGGGGAGGGTATTCCCTATAATGGGCTATACGGGGATGCTCCGCCTGAAAGGGTTACCTTTTTGAGGTAAGAGGTATATGAAAGGGTCGGGATTTCACGGGTTGAAGTATATGAAAGGGTAGGGATTTCACGAAGAATAGGAAAGGGAAGCGAAGCCACGCCGTTGAAGAATAAAAAAGGTACGGGTAAACTGCCATTTAAGTATTAGAAAAATGGCCTTTCAAAATATATCAAACAGACGCACGTAAAGGCTCTGAAAAGGGTACCATTTTCATTGAAAAGTATATGAAAGGGGTACCATTTTCAATGAAAGGTATATGAAAGGGGTACCTTTTCTGTCAAAATCGGTATATGAAAGGGTAAGGGTTTGGACCTCGGGGCGGAGCATCCCCGCACAAAACTTTGTTGAGTACCCCCCCCCCCCCGGGCTTCTGACAATGGAGATACTGCCTAGCTCCGAGAAACACATTACACTTACACGCGGAATAAACTCTGAGGAGCTATTAAAAAACAATTGGAAGATCCCACTATTCCAATATATGACTATCGCATAAGACTTGGATCTTAATAGAATATTTTACGAAATTTTGCTGCGGTCGTGACCCCGGGGGTCGTTAAGAAGACACTGTCAACACTATATTTTGAGGTTTAAAGCAGACCCATTTAATCTCTAATAGTTACTAAACACATGATACCGGAAATAGAAAACTCTCGACTTTCGAATAAAAAAAGACAGAACTACTATATATTCGCAAATAACCCATTCATGTATAACATTAACTTATGCAGCCATTTCTTTTTCAACTCTCCACAAAAGAAAAATCAATGTCCGCTTCACTTTCCAAAACATTTCACATCGATATCGATAACAACATACAACTGCGTGAAATATTTCCTTTTAACAAGCATTGACAACTAAGCGGAAAACAGATATTTCAGCCCACCCACATCTGACGTCTAAGTTATCAAAAGTTTCTTTGCTTTTGTTGTTATCTTTGTGGAATGTCCGGTTTCCGGAAGATTATAAAGAACAGGAAAGAGCGAATCTCAAAACTGTCTTAAAAACGAAATTAACGTTGGAAAAATATATATTTGCTTAATTCTTTCTTTGAGGAATAGAGGAATTCTAAGGATATGCACTTTTTTGTCTTGACTTCCTGACTGAATTTAAGTCTTAAAATAGCAATGAATATGCGTGAACGGACTCTGATCGATCAATGACAGACATTGTAGCGACCATAGGTCATGGATCAGTTCTTTTCTTCTTTAAAATCTCCGTAAAATTTTTAGATGTTTATATCTTATATATAAAGATCTACAAACGCGGATAAGCGTAAACATTTATCCGATGCGTTGTGGCACACATCAAAGATTTAAATTAGATGATCCCACAGGCAGACCAATCGTGATATCCAGTGCACAGTAAAGAAATATAGAGCGTATGCACTCACGTGGCAAGCAGCTATGCAAATTTATTGGAACAAAAGAAAGTGTTAACATAAGAAAAGCGTTCAAATCCCACAGGATTGTTTTGGTACACCAACATGGCCGCCGTTCTATTGTTTTGGTACACCAATATGGCCGCCGTGACGTCATGTGCATACGCTCTATACTAGGTAATAATACGATTTGTCACGGAATTGATAAGCGATAGAAAAATCGAAAATATTACACACTTAAGTCTTCTCACCTTTACTTTATTGTCTCTTGATGTATCCTGACCGGTTTAAATGCATTTTTACAACTTTTGTCACTCGCCCCACTATCCACTATAAAAGAAGGGAAGGCTGGAGACCTCTGAGCGAACCCTCGCCACGCGAAAGCCAGGTTAAATGTCTACCCGTGCGATTCGTGCTAGCTTCCAAATTCCCTTTCACGGGCTCTAAAAGGGCTCCGTTTTGGAGCGATTCTGGCCATCTTCGCTTTGCCATTGTCCGCGATCCAAACGGCTGTACCACGAAATTCGAATACTAAAGCTTAGCGACCGACATTCACCCGAGGGGAGGGTCGTTACTTTTGCCCTCGCGCAAATTGACACCGTCGGGGGAGCCGGTGCGTGTAATTCGAACGGAAACCACACGCGTGACCTGTCACTTATTTGTCTTTATTTGATAAAGTGCAAGTTTTCATCAAGATCAAAAGAAAAGTCTCTTTTTAAAATAAAAATGCTCGAAGGAAAATTATTAAGCTTGTTAAAACCAATTTGCGCCAAAAAATCAAAGGTCACGGATATGTATGTGTATACCGGGAATCTAGGGTGTACTCTAACTGCACGTCCGATCCAAGAGAGAGGAAGATAGGGGCCTTGGGAACGAGGTTGGTAGACGTTTCAATAACAAATTGATCATTAAAACAGACCGTTGGCCGTCGGGTGTTGATATGAACGATATGGTCAATAATGTTTAATTTTTATTGGTAAATTGCACAACCTTCTAAAGTCGCTGTCGTAATTTGTCGTATTTTTGAAGCGGAATCGAGCCGCTTCTCGCTGTTCAGAACGTCTCATGTCGGCAATTTTCGGGGCCACGTCGCTTGTCGTTTTTACCAAGGCTTCTTTAAGCCGAGATGTTTTGAAAACAGCGTCGGCTATAAAAGGAAACGAAATGTAATTACCAGCTCTATTCCTACAAGAGACACCATTCTGCCCGAAGGTACACAATTTTTTAGTTGACGGAAAAAGCGACAAGTAAAATATTTTCATTTGCCTTTTTTACAATAGTCTACCTTAGTGAAGTATTTAGATAAAACATTCCTTTTTTACTGAAGTCTTTTTACTGAACTTATTCATATGCACAAAGTTCTTGTTTTGTCTCATACATCCACATATACACTGCACATATAAATTGGCTGTTTAAAAACATTGCTAGTAAATCAATTTTAATCCCAAATGAAAATCGTTGCAATATGTTTTAGTTTTGTTTAAATATCAATAAATAAAGATAGTAAATATTTTTTAACCTTCGTACATCTTTCCCAAATTTCGATCGATAAGAAAATCGCCATTGTAATGCCATACAAGTCATTGCTACTAAAATACTGTGACTGATACAAAACATAGAAAAATTAACTAAGTAAGATAGATTGAATCTAAGTAGTTTTGCCACCACCATCCCTCCTCATAATTTTCTCCCGTAGCAACCAAATTGGCCTCGGCTCATTCGCTAAATATAATCAAGTTGAAGTTTCCCCTCAACTGTAAAATGAAGACTATTTTGAATAAATACGGTAAATTAACATGAAAATTATTTACATTCATACTCGTGATTATTTTGTTGCTCATGACTTTTATTGATCTGGTGGCTCCTAAAAGAGCCCTTAAGTCCTCTATGACTGCAATGTCTAACTCTACGATTAGACCTACAGGTATTTTCAATCTTTCAACTTTAATAAACCATTTAGCAGCTTTACACATATTACCTATCACGTCTTTACTACATTTACCTATCAAAGGCACCCAACTTTTCCAATTCTTGTTGTTGTTGTTGTTGTTGTTGTTGTTTTTTATTAACCTTACATTCTCTCGCATTAACGAGATGGCTTTAAGAGCTCTTTGATTATTAATAACGACTCAAATATGGTTTGTATGCGATTTTTGGTACGTTCACAGCCATTTTTCATCTTTAGTAGCTGCCTGATGAGCATCATTAAGCGTGAAGGTAGTTCAGAGTCTCAATGAAGCGGGTTAGGTGTTGTACTTCGTTTTCGAATTTGGCTCGTTGCTCGTTGAACTGGAAAAATGACCGCCAGAAACGAAGTAGCCTTGGGACTCGGCTCTGGATGAATTTCTCGACCCGCCACGGCATATTTTGGAAGTTGCGACCACTGAAGAACATAACAAGCGCGAAATTTCGGTGGTAGGTCGAAGTGGCTGTGGACTTAGTATAAATATGAAATATGTGGGGGACGGAACGAACCCCGTCAAAAATTCTCGCTATTTCCCAGCATGCAGTGCGGACGTGATGTTGAAAATCGAGGCAAGGCCAGGATGCACTAGAACGAGAGGCTGTAGCTCTGCCCGGGCAGCGAATAAGAGCAGAAAAAAGTCACTTATAAGGTAGACTAGGACCGAATTTTGCTGTTAATGTTGACTTTTGGGTTTGCAACGATGATTTCAATAAAAAAAACTGAAGGCAAAAACGTGATTTTTGTTGTTTTTCTATGCCGTTAAAAACGGTCATTTTTGTTCTTGTCCAAATTCAAACGCTTATATTCTGCGAAAATCGCTCACCATTTTGTGTTTATTGGGTGTCTCAATTTGAAGGACTTTCTAGTCAACGTCACAACTGCAATGTTCGCACGATTGAGAAAGTTGCAATTTTTTAAGGCAGTGGAGTCTTATCTTTCTTCAGTGAACGATTTTGGCCGGGACTGACGACAATGAGTTAATAGCATTTCTTTACAAACATTTGTACCAAATTAACTAAAATAACGCTTATTCGTCACAATATGTTTTGCTTTCAGCATTCAAAAAACCCATACGAAGTTGTATAAGCCAGGGCTTATAATCGGGATTTTTCGTTGTGACAAAAAGTCATGAGTTGCCTAAGTAACGACTTGACAAACTGTTATCGACTCGCCTTTATTATGAACATGGTATTTACTCCCTCACCTTAATTGTTCGACGCGGCTTCCACCCTGCCTTTTTCAATTCTCCGAGCCCGCGAGCAATTTCAGTGGTGACAGTTGTCCCGGTAGAGGCATCAACAGCTCCGTACACCCAGGAGTCTCTATGGTTACCAATCAAAACAAACCGATCCGGCTCCATGCTGCCATATATTGTTCCAATTACGTTATAGATCGACTTAACTTCGTAGTAGTTTTTGACGTCCATTGAAACCGTGATGTTGTTTTCGGTATAGCCGGGGCCAAGGCGGTATGTAATGTCAAGGGTACCCTTCCATTCCTCTGGCGCTTCCGCTCCTAAAATAAACAGGAAGTAGAAGTGTTAAAGGAATGTTTTCGAAAATAACTAAAAGTCAAAAGATCCTATGAGTCAACTCATGAATACCCAATGTTCTGACCTGCCTCTCAGCCCACCCCTCCCCCACCCAACACCCCCTCCCCCACCCCCCTCCAACACCTTCCTCATGGGAAAGGCAGGTGACCATTACAAATCGCGGGCTCAACCGATCGAGTGAATTTTGTCTCAAACTGCTAAAATAAATACTGCCAGTTAAATGGTCTGAAGCCCGGGGGAAACTCATATATAAAATTGACGGAGGCTCTCGTCGGAAATTTTTGAAAAACACCCTAAAGGGTACTAAAATCTCCAGATACCACGCAGCTCTTTACAACCTCTAATTTCATTGGACTTGGGTATCACGCAGCTCTATTGTTTTCAAGGCTAGGGTCCATGGTTGTGTTGTTTGTTCTATTGTTTTCTCAGCAAATCAGAGAAGACCTTGTAAGAGCTGCGTACTGCCCCAAAATCTCCTTTGATGGGCGTCGCTCAATATAATTTTTACCCCTAAGAGGTACCAATTCTAAAGCAACATATGTCATATTCTGTCGTATTTTTTTCGGCTCAATACCCTAAAAGCTACCACAATAATTCTAACGATGATAATCGATGATAATGGCGATGGTAGTTAGCGAACACTTTGGTGTGACTATCGATTAATTATCGATTACCCAATATTAATCAAAAGTGATCAATTAATGCCATCGATTAACATCACTTATTCGATTAGCTTTCCAATGATCGATCTTCATCGATTAAATACGCGGGATTAATATAGCTATTTCGTAACTTTGGTGTTGACTTTCTGTCCCAACACGAAGTGAACAGGTGGGTCGTTTCCACTAAGGTGCAGGATTGCAGAATATCAAAGTATCATGAGCGATTTGATATTTTTTGATATCAACATGAGATCTTGATATTTTGATCTTATCATGATATTTTGATAGAGATTGATAGGGGATGTTGATATTTTGATATTATCATGCAGAATGTCAAAGTGTCATAAATCATGTGATGTCATTGATATCATATTGATATCATTTAGGTAGCTTGATAGTCCTATTTATATTCACGACAAACAAACAAAATGGGTGTGCAGCTCGAACTATGGGCCCGAGTGTTTAATACCGTCCTCATCAAGTACATTGTTCAGACATACAGAATTGAAACACTACTCGGACCACAAGCCAAGTGCGCCGCCTGGTACGAAAACCCAAAAACCCAGTGGGAAAATTATGGGAACGTACTCCCCAACCAAATGCAGGCGCACGAACCTTTGGGGGTTAAAGGTAAAAATCAAAGAAAACAAAGTGTATAAAATAAAATTGAAAAGTTCGAGAACTGAGATGAATACATAACGACCAACAAACCTTATATAAGTTACAACAATAGAGTCAACTAACGCCATAGCGGCTCACGTACGTTCATACCAATAAGAAATTATTTAAATTCTCTGTCACTGCCACTTACAGTTAAGTTCCGCCGAATGAAAATACATTTTTGATATTGTCATGACATTTTGATATTACACACTATTAGACTATGAGCCCACTGTTTTCTTTTGTTTAATTTGGACTAACACACACTATTTGTTAGATAATGATTCACGGGTTTAGTAAAACCACTCTAAAAGATTGATAGTAGAGGTTGACATTTTGATATTATTACGCAGAATATCAAAGTATCATAAACCATTTGATATATTGATTTGATATCACCATGATATCTTGATATTATCATGATATTTGGATATCAAGAGATTGATAGGGGATGTTGATATTTTGATATCACGATATTATCACGTAGAATATCAGGAAGCGAACAGGTGGGTCGTTTCTGTTCTTAACTTACCTCCCATTTTGCTTAGAAAGTGAATAGCATCTCCATACCCCATGGGTTGAGCAGGGATAGGGGGCAACTCGCTATCGTTCTGTGATTGTCGCCACATCCCTGGGATCGCTGCTATGCCGGGTGTTTGGGGGTCTCCATCCCCAGGGAACGTGTACAACGATCCCCGCTGTACTCCAGTGGCGGGGAGCCACGCAGTGTTAGGATATGTATCTTTCGGATCTTGCCCGGCCTTGGCATAATCTGCGGGGTCTGAGTAAAGAAGAGCTGCTATGGCGCCGTAGCTAGCTGCATTATAAATCTGAAAACAAAGAGAACAAATTGAGATCACGTCCCGGCAAAGTTTGTGTATTTGATCAATTTTATTTGAAAAGGAGATGTTTACACGGTCAGGCCAGTTTGTCATGTGTGTTTTTATTGAAATATCGTTCGTTATTTTACGCTCAAATTCGAAGCGAATTTTCCCCATACAAATCCTTATAATTTCGCTATTACGCAACAGTTACCACGACGTTCAAATTACAGCATTATCGTTTGCGACCATTTGCAAATTTTATATCTGTTAGTATTGTAAGGGGGGAGGGGGGTCCCGGAGTAAATAAGGGGGAAGTAGAGAAGTAGAGAAGTAGTCCCCGCTCCTAGATCTGCCACTCAGTCATTCGTAAAGTCAATCTTGTACTTTGAAGAGCAGAACGAAGTAAGGAACATGGATGGGCAAGGAATTCCTTTTCTCAACGAAACCTTCTAAGGACTCGGTCTAAACTGGCAGGTCCTAACGAGTTGTGTTGGACAGAGAAACTTCGGACGCAGTTGACGTCCTTTCCGGAGTACCTCAAGGCTTAGTCCTTGGTCCCTGCCTCTTTTTACTATACATAGAACAGTTTTCAATTGGGTATCGAAAGTAATTACACAATTGCTTTGGTTTTGCATTGCTACGCTTTGTGATTGGCTAAAAAATCTCGCGCCACTTTCTCGACCAATCAGAAGTAAAACCAAAACCAATCGTGACTTGCTCGCACGCGTTTTCCCGCACTTGGCGCCGCCGACATGTAATTGCTTCGAGCTCTGATTGGTTCATTGGATTGTTTACGACTGCTGTGATTGGTCTAAGTAATTACTTAGGTTTTGGTTTTAAAACACTCAATTGAAAACTGCTCTATTAAAACGATCTGTCAAATTCGCTTGTCTCAAAGTTCAGACTTTTTGCAGATGATACTATTATTGCATGCCTTAAAATTAACTCTGAAGCAGATGCACTCATATTTGAAAGCGATCTTGATAAGTTAGCTGAGTGGGAACGACTATGGGATATGGAATTCAATTCTGAGAAGTGCGAAGTCTTGCGTGTTGGATGCAAACGGAAAACCGTTTAACACGATTACGTTCTCCACTGTAAAGTCTTTGGCATCCTGTGACTCAGCTAAATATTTAGGTGACAAATGTGTCTTCTGACATGAGATGGAATAAACATGTTGATGCTACAACAAAAAAGGCGAATAGCATACTTGGGTTTCTTGAGAAGAAATCTCAAAATAAGTTCGGTCACACTTATGACTCTAGTATACAAGGCGCCAGTTCGTCCTACCCTCGAGTTTGCCGCAACAGCGTAGGATCCGTATACGAAGTCCAACATTTATAAATTGGAAATGGTGCAGCGCAGGACAGCTAGGTTTAAATTAAACAGATAACATCAAACATCTAGCGTCGGTGATATGTTAGACCAGTTGGATTGGAAATCGCTAGAGAGCAGAAGGAGGGCTACGAGGCTATGTATGATGTTCAAAATCCATCACGATCTTATTGCTCCAGATGGCCCAGATGGGCTGGATAGAATGAAACCAATGTAAAGAAAGAGCAGGAACTCTAATTATTCTTTGAGTT
>JAJGOT010000219.1:945000-965000 GCA_022457155.1 Cladopsammia gracilis
AAATTTTAGGTTATGGGCACTTTAAGCGGGTTATTTTTTAAAGAAATGTATGAGCTTTTGGTCGGGGAATGCCCAAACTATCCGTAATAACAGGGTGTCCGTATTAACGGGGTGTCCGTAGAGCGGGGTTCCACTGTACCTTGTTCGCATTAAAGAAATAGCGTTTCAAGCTAGCGCTATTAGGAAGCCATTTATAATCCTTGTGATTGACAGATGTCAACCGCTGGCGCCATTTTTTGAATTTTCTGCCACTGACTAGTCAAAAGACAAATATGGCAGAAAATACGGAGAGCAAGGAATTTAATAAGGAATCTCAATCTCTTTAATAAGGAATCACTTTTATGAGGGATCGTTTAATAAGGAATCTCTTTTATAAGGAATCCTTTAATAAGGAATCTCTTTAATAAGGAATCTCTTTAATAAGGAATCTCATTAAAAACAATAAACGTACAAACATGTTAGTGAAATTCTCAGGCAAAACTTTCCAGAAGTACTGAAAAGGCTTTTCAGAAAGAAACGTGCAGTTGTTTTGTGCTAAATATGGGATGAGACGAATGAACGAATACGACGTGGATTCCATGATTGCGTGAACGAAGTACGTAACCTTGTTTTTGTTCTTGTATTTTTTTGTATGTTTGTTTGAATACATTTTCCTTTAAGAAAGATTGTCTGAAAAACAAACAAAAAACGAAAAAAAAAACTTTCCCCCATGTTCAACTTTCACGTAAATGTGAGCCTTCTTCTCAGATGTCGAAGTAGCGTTGGAAGCGTTGTCACTGGTACAGTGATATTTCCACGTGGTTGCCAGCGGTTGACATCTGTCAATCACAAGGATTTTAAATGGCTTCCTGATAGCTTGAAACGCCAATGCGATTCGCGCTTTTGATAAGATCGCTTCTAACCGCAAAAAAGGTACCTTTTTCGCACTTTTGATAAGATCGCTTCTAACCGCAAAAAAGGTACCTTTTTCGCACTTTCGATAAAATCGCTTCTAACCGCGAAAAAGGTACCTTTTCCGCGTTTTTGATAAGACCGCTTCTAACCTCAGAAAAGGTACTAGCTTTTTGTAGTTTCGACGACATTGCTTCTTACCAATGAAAAGATGGACATTTTTATCTAAAGCTTTGTTTTGGAAAAGTGGGAAACTCATAAAAAGCGGACATCATTGACGTCAAAATATATTCACTTAAAAGCTAAAAATACCCGCCTATTTTTTATAAAAGAAAGGTACCTTTTTCAACTTTTCACCTTATCGACTAACATCAACGAAAAAGGTACCAATTTCGCATTTTGTCCTTTGAAAAATGAATGCAGAAACTTAATTTTTCTGCTAATTTCAACTAGCAGAGTTAAGCCATTTATGAAAAAGTAGAATTGCCGGAACCTATCACTGATTGTAGCGATGTAAAACCAAAGCAATCGCGAAATTATTTCGGCACTCAATTTAAAACCGCTGTAGCGCTAAGATGAATAAACGGGTGGCTGATCCATAAGATTCCCGGTTTGTGCTCTAAAACGATTTGGTTCAGTTGTGACGGATTCGATTTGAAGTAACAGCGATAACTTAACGTTATTACCAGCGAACATTACCTTATTTCCTCGAAATATTTCCCCGTATCTCATGATGGCTATTTTTCCTGTCACATTGACACTCAGATTCTTAGTAAGTTTCTCAAAGTCCTCTACTCGGCCATAGTTCACGTAAACCAGCTCTCCTTCTGCTTTTCCACTGGGACTGTAGCCAAGGAAAGGTTGAATCGCGTTCTGTGCACCTGCATCCTAACAAATGATAACATTTTGGAATTTGAAAACAAAAATTAAGATTTGGAATCACCTGGGCTCTTTAATAAGCTAGTGTCATCTAGTTACCGTAAACTAACATTTCCATCAATAGCCTTATATTAGAGAGAATCGTTTCCAATATATGTTGTGTCCGCTTTATATCGCGTTTGAACGAAAGGTTTATAGATACAGTGGCACACGAGCCACAGGAAGCCCACGCTTTATACCGCGTTTGAACGAAAGGTTTATAGATACATGTACAGTGGCACACGAGTCACAGGAAGGCCACACTGTTTCTGCAGCCTGAAGCAACCAAGGATGAATTGTAGCGTAGTGTAGCCATTGTTTCACAGGTTGAAAACAATAGCCACACTTGTAAATTGCACTTGTAAAAATTTTATATTAATCAGTAATAGTAATTTATTTCTATAGCACAAAATCACTACTTGTCCTAAGCGCTTTACAATGTATAATATTACTGACAATTACTTTACATACATAAACAATCCTGGACTAGCTAAGTTACATTTGAATTGATCCCAAGATGGGATGCATCACAGGGCAAGCCGCAGCATTATGTCGCTGGTAATTACTTATAATGGTAATAGGACTGACTGGAGTCCAATTCGGTCTGTAATCATACGAGTGATTAACAAAATCGGACGACCGCGAAGCGGGAGTCCGATTTGTTTAATCACGAGTATGATTACAGAGAGAATTGGACGACACGAAGTCCTGTTACCAATTAATCATAACTATAACAAAATTCGAGGATCGTAAAATGTTAAATGGTTACACGTTTTGGTGATTAAAAGCATACCAATTGAGTGTGTTTTTGACCGAGATGCATGCATGGAAAAGGATAGCGCGCGCAAATGACAATTACAAGCATGACGCGTAAACGGTCCTATTAATACTCTAATCGGGACTGCTGATAACCAATCAGATTCGAGAATTTTGTTATAGTTTTGATTAATAGAGATGAACGATATGAAGCAAGATTTCCTGTCCAACAAAACAATATGATGGTCAGGGGCACCCAACGAATCTGTTCCTCACTTTATCTATTCTCCAGCGAAATTCTTTCTGGCTGGTATAATAATCTGTTTATATTATATATTTTTTAATTTCCTTTTTTGCGCTGGATGACTTGAGAAAGGAGTCGAAAGAGCAAACTGTGCTGGGTAGATAGGTTTGAACTTCCCGGTTTGGCGCCTTGATCGCGCAATACCACACATTTTTTCCATTTCTCCGACTTCCCATCGTATCATAAATGCCCGGTTTCTCCCGATGTGCGCCCCCCCACCCCCCTCTCCCCTTTCTCTCGTTCCTTGCCACCATTTCTCCGACTTCCTACCGTATCATAAATGCCCGGCTTTTTCCCGGTGTCCCCTTCCCCCGACCCCTTCTCCCCTTTCTTTCGTTCCTTGCCACCTTTTCCTTCCTCCCCTCTACCTAGCCTGTGGACAGGCTTTCTGGTCCGGGATAGGTTGAAAAGAAAGGCCGGAAGTGAAGCCTTTCTTTTCTCCCTATCCCTAACCAGTAAGCCTGTTTACAGGCTACACTCTACCCCATCCCTTCCCAATCTTAAGGAAAACTATAACATTTACCATACGCTTAACACCTCGCCTAAAGTCTGATCTTTTCTGTGGTCGGTTTATCTGTGTGTATAGGTAATAAAAGGAGGTATTGAGACATCTTCATGTAAGAACCCCCTATTTGTACCTGTTTATCTCCGCTGATTTCGTGGATCTTTGTTCCGTTCGTATATTTGATAGTTATTTTCGTTGGATCTTGTGTGTTAGGGAAAGACAGCAGTGCTTTGTACTCGGGTTGTTCCACGTGATCAAAGCCATACGACGTCCAAAGTTTGACCAGTTCATCAGCAAGTACCTTCTGACGGGGTGAGCCCGCGAGATGCGGTTCTCCAGAGAAATACCTGCAATAATTGAAACAGTAGCTTGATGACAAATAAAGAAAAATGGTAAAGTTTAAGGTCGGTAATAAAATGAGAAAGATTCAATGTTCATTGTGTCATCGTGTAAAGAATTTGTGTTACTAAACTTAAATAAACAGGCCCGCCAAGACTAGCACTAGCTATCTGCGGGCCAGTCCAATGTAAATGTAATGTAATGTTATGTAAACCTTTATTTAAACACGATAAGTAGTTTAAGCTGTACAGCTTGTGGGGTCGTGTGTAACTAAAATAATAAAAAACATAACAAAAAGATAAATATGTAAATATGTGTTAAAATTTATACCTAGCTATAAAATATTAAAAATATTTGCATAAAATTTAAAATGAAATACAATGTAGTTAAGTGTATATGATATATATGTACATGAATATTTTACTGATATTTATATAGCGTATGAGTAAGTTTAACTCGTGGCACAGCACACGAGTTGTAAATCCGGCTCTGAGTTTTCTTTTTCTTTTTTCGTGTCACATTAGCGCATGTAAATTCATGCACGCATATTTTAGTTTATGTCGACGACTATGTGGCTACGGTAGAGTCTACCTTCTATAGCTCAGAAGAAGGTCGGACACTTATTGAGAATTATATAACGTTATGTCGACACTTAAATTTTATTTTCAATAAATGTTTAAGTGTGAAAAAGAAAAACGTTCGTCAAAAATCCTTACGTTTAATTTGAAAAAATATATATATCGAACCGTGCGCAGTGTGAAAACATTGGGTTACGCGTTAGAATTGCTTCTTCACGGGTTGGCTCTCGGGAGCCTTTGATTAGACGTAATTTTAAGCTTATGTTTCTCCGGAAAAGCACTCAAAACAATTGGGAATCAATGTTGCAATGAGTTAAAGGCACCACGAGTTAAGCTGTGTACAGCTTCTTGTTATAATAGCATTGATTAAGTATTATGAAAAGTATACATAGTCATCATCCAACTGTAACAAAGTAAAAATTTAAGAAAATAAAAGATTGTTGTTGTTATTGTTGTACGAGTGTGGGAGAAAGAAAAAGAATCTGATTTCTCGACGGGAATCAAACCTATTACGACCAGCCATTTTGAAATTGAAAAAGCGGAGAAGACCCTGGGAACGAGGTTGAACCCGGCAAAGTCCAAATGTTGTAGCTCACAAAGAGGTCGGACACCTTAATGAGCATATATAATGTAAGAACCAGATTAACTACCCATAACCCTAAACCAAGACTGGTTAGCTTTTAAGTAATGGTCCTGGTAAGAACTAGGCAACCTAACGGCAAGGAATGCAGAAAGGTGTTAATTGTCATATTGTTGCAACCGTCAACCTCATTGGCTAAAACGTGAAAATCTACCATCACTTAACCAGGCAGTGCATTTAATTCTCTCTAGTTTACTAATTGGTTCCCTTTTAGTGAAAACTATCCTGAGTTTTAATGCAACCAAAATTCTATTTGGGAAAGATGTAAAATTGGAAGCCTTTCTTGGCCATTGTTTTGGAGTTTCACGATTAGATGAAATCTTGTAGCACAAAAGAAACATCATATTAAATTAAAGTTCCAGTGAATTTTATTAAAAAAAATTGTTGTTCATAGGTTGATGCATTCTCAGTAAAAAAAAGCTAAACAATCTTATGTGGGGAAAGCGAAATGCCGCCGAACAATAGAGCATTGCCTAGTTCGTACACGCATTGTTACTTAATTATGGTTAGGGTTAGCAGGTAAGTAGTTCAATTTAAACCGAATTAACGCAAGCAGCTCGATAGTGTTGTGGTCGTGTAGGCTCTCTAACAATCAACTTACTGCCTGAGCTCACAGGTTCGAGACTTGGTGGGAACTTAGGACTTTCTTTCTTACAGTTAAAGGGATAGTTTCACGGTTCAGCGCATGTGCACAGATTAAAATGCTTTCTTCTCTTTCTTACTTTATCGGTTAAAAACCACTCA
This sequence comes from Cladopsammia gracilis, assembly GCA_022457155.1. Lineage (NCBI taxonomy): Eukaryota > Metazoa > Cnidaria > Anthozoa > Scleractinia > Dendrophylliidae > Cladopsammia > Cladopsammia gracilis. The sequence goes on from JAJGOT010000219.1 coordinate 950,676, forward strand.
CATTTTTCTTCAATGACCACATTTATAATTAGTCCAAACAAAGCGAAGGATGACCAAAATTCATGCATAGAAAATTCTAACGGATTACACCAACAAAGTCAACACTGAATAAAACCTTTGATCCAAAGGATTTATTCTACGCTCTGGTGGATTTCATGGCGCAAAGAGGTATGTATAATCATCCATTTAATCAGCTAACTGACCTCGACATTTTCACGGGCAAATTTCCCACTAGAGTTATCCACTCGCTTCCGATTGGTCTAAACAATGAAATTAATTGGATTGCGTCATAGCTTGCACATGCGCCAAACCGTGAAACCCTCCCTTTAAAAATTGACTGAAGATAAAATTTCAAGTGTCGACATTACGTCATATAACTCTCAATAAGGTGTCCGACCTCCTTCTGAGCCACAGCAGGTAGACTTAGGCTCGACTACCAGCCGCTGTTCGGGAAACGAGCCTAGCGCTCCTCCCCCGAAAAGACGGCTGGACGCGTGAACTTGTTATTGTTAATTTCTTCCAATCAGAAGCTTGTCTGCTCAAATCGAGCAGGTAAATAAATTGTTTTTCTAGTGCATAATTTCAAAATGGCGGATGCGAAGGAGTTGTTTGATTTGGGGTGCGATCGTGTTGTAGAGATATTTAAACTTGAAAATCTTCAAGTTTTACAACGGAAAGCGCTGGAAAAGCTGGTTGACGGTAAAGATTTTTTCGTTATTCAATTTACGGTATCAGGAAAGTCCCTTATTTTCACATTGTGTTTCTATTGTTTGTGAGGATTTGTATTTTAGTCTTGTTTTAGAGTTGTATTGTTTTCTGTCTTTTTTTGTTGTTTTACGTCATTCGTTCTCCGGTGCACACAGAAGGAACCAATTTCATGCACAAATTGCACTGTCTGTCTAAGTAAATCCACACGTGTTAGCAGCGTACTAAGAAAGTTCTATTGCCACCCCCCCACCCCCCTTAAAGTTTTTCTCCGATATTTTCTTAGTAGCTGTTCGTTTATCCTTGAGACACATTTTAGTAAAGTTTGGCGACAATCGGTTGCTATGGTAACGAGATATGACGTCGTAAGTAGCATGAGGTCAACCCATATTTGAATAAAATGCGTGTTTTCACCTTTTTTCAGCGAAAAAAAACATATAAAATGCTACCAAAAGCATTAAAATGTTTAATTGTATGTTATTTTGCAACTCTAGCAAACAATATTTCCAATTTCCGCATTTTCCGACAAATTTGAATTTTTAGTAAAATCCAAGATGGCGGCCATCTTGGCGGTTCTTTTTGGATGACGTCGCGGACCCCCAGCAGCGCCCCAAACCATAATATTTACCTTATCTTGTTGAGCACATCGCAGGCTATCCATTAGATGTAAAATATTTCCGAAATATTGCAACATCGCAAAACCCCATTGGGGGGGGGGGGGGGGGGGGGACAACCCCGCTTTGTACCACGGTGGGGGTATAAGTTTGCATGTACGTCCGAGAGTTAAATATTGCTACATATGGGCAGGCATAAGTATGCGTTATTTCAGTCCACTAATTAAATAAACAAATACACAGCTGCTATTCACCATAGTTAATAAAACAAACTGGTTATGAAGCTCAACAAATTTCAAAAAGAGTGTACAAAGCTGCTTTGTTTTATGTTGAACGAACCGTGACCGTGCACATTGTTTTGTTTAACGTGTGACCCCAAATGTTTCTACTGGTCAGTTGCTCATATGCATTTCAATACCTTTTGTGTTTTGTGCACGGTTAGGGCAAACGAACAAAAGAAATGGAGAACAAAAACATATAACAAAGGACTGACTGACTTTCATAACCAGTTTATTCTATTTACTAAGTATTCACACAAGTCAGTTTTTTGTGTTATACGGAGGAGCTTAAAGCCCTTTTCTTTCCAGTAGCCCGGTCATAAAATCACTTATTAATTCTGCGGATGAAATCAGCAATAAAAAACGGACAATTCAAATGAAGACTGTTGTGAATATAAACTTTATTTTGGTGGCTGTTAGACTGTGTGAATACATTATAAAATAAGAAGTGTTGGTAATTTCTTGGTGTTGCGGATGGTGTGATCACCAAATGACGTAAAACAAAAGATTCAAAAGACACTGAACAATACACACACGACCACAACACAAAAGCTAACCAACAATTACTTCCGCAACACCAAGAAACACCCGAAGTTTTGTCCAAATGATTATTTCGATTGAGGTCGCTTAGTTTGGCCGACCGTGAACTGGTTAAGATGATAAGAACAGTTGCAGACACCTGCATTCGGTTAGTGTTTGATCTCAGCAAAAGGTGGGGAAATATTAACATTTAGAGTATTTAGGAGTATCGTAAATCGAAGCCAAGCGCTTCATTAACTTACTTGAGGCTTTCTTCCAGCTGTTCTTCGTTAAGGAGTGACTGAAAAGCCTTGTGGTGGTTCATGATCTCTTCATGCTGCTTTTGAAAGTCAGCCTTCCTATTCTTGCGGTCGCCTTTGTGTTCCTTCGAGTCTTTTGCTTTAAGCGCGACATAGCCGATCAAAAATCCAATAAAAAAGACTACGATAAATGCAACGATTACTGCAATGCAGCGAACCCTTCGCTGTTTTTTCTTTTTCTTGTAAGTGAGTTCCACATTGTCGCCGTCCATCGTGACAAAAATCCCAGTGTTTAATTTGTTCAAACGGGGTTTTGCAGCTCGCAATGTCTCAGATTACACTGAGATTATAGACACCGCCTTGTACACGGTCGTTAGCGAACGCCTATGCAAGAAGAAATAACCATAGTTAATAGAACAATCTGGTTATGAAGCTCAACAAATTTCAAAAGAATGTACAAAGCTGCTTTGTTTTATGTTGAACGAACCATAACCCTGCATTAATTATAAACATGGTAAAGGACCTTGATGCAGAACTGAATCTTTTTAAAAGCGCAGTGATTGTCATGCAAATATCATGTAGCAATTTTAAAATCTATTTTCAGGAACGCTATATCCGCGGGCCAGCACAAGAGATTTAGGATTTGCGTCCGGGGGGGGGGGGGGGGTGGGGAGTACTCAGCAAAGTTTTGTACGGGGATGCTCCGCCCCAAGCCGTCCAAGCCCTTTCCCTTTCATATACCGTTTTTGACAGAAAAGGTACCTCCGTGATGGCGAAATAGCTATTGTAGCTATGTGTTTTGCAGGTCAACTGTTTGGAACATCAAAGTAACAAAGCTTAAGTTCAGACAGTTTCCCTAAATCCGCGGGACGTCTCGAGAGAATTCCTGCGTCGCATCACAATACACTTCTGCTCGTGTATTGTGTGAAAAGTCTGCAGTTTTCACCCATGTTGGAGGCTAGACAGCTCTAGCGCGAGCTTCAGTTGGCGATCAAGCTGTGTGTATAGCTTCTTACCGAACGACATCAAAAATGCCCCGTCTTATAGTATATTCAAGCGTATGATCAAACCATTTTTAAGGGTCAGACAGAATGTAACCTAAATAGCTTAACACTTACATCTATATTTTCCTCTAAACACACTTATATACAAAAAACGACTTTTTCTTCTTCTTTATTTCTTAAAATGCCGCCTAGTATTTAAATCGCCCGTGGGGGGAAATCTCTATTCCTCATAAGCTCGGCTTCTTGGAGATTTCCCCGCCACAGTCACTCCTCCCAAGTTATGTACAAATTTTAAATTTAATGTGAATTAACCTATTTATTAATGTTTTTTTTTTCTCCTTGTAATTCATTGTTTGTGGCAAAATAAATAAATAAATAAATAAATAAATAAAATAAATAAAGTATAAACAGATTGTGACTGCGGTAGCCATTCAAAGTAAATGCTTACATCGAACAAAACATCCCGCGTGAACACCTCCAGGCGTTTTGTTCAACAAAATAACAAGTGGTTGTCTAACCAAATGGAGGTTAATATTGGCACACATCCAGAGCAAACCTATGCTAACTGGTATGGGGGGACATTTCACTCAGCTTAGGTTTGCTCTGGATGTGTGCCATAATATTAACCTCCATTTGGTTAGAATTTGTCCCGACCCTGAAAAGCGTATAGCATATAGCAGCCGAGCTCAAGGAAAACTATGAACCCTTCACAGAGAGGCCTTGGGATGATGATCGATGTTTTCTGTATTTGTGTTCCCACAGGTAGCCCAAGCTATATGTGTCACAGTAACCGATACGAGCGAAATTATAAGGATTTGTATGAGAAAAACGGTCCATTCTAGGAGCTAAAAAATACGAACAAGATTTCAATAAAAATTGCCTACCCGACTTCGCTTGTGTGTTTCCTTGTCTCCTGTGTGATTTTTGGGGCGATTTAGAGCGTTTCCAGTGAGTTTTAGTTCCGGCATTGCTTTTCTCCCTATATATCCTTTCCAAAGGATGAGTACTTCAACCGAGAGGCCGAGCGGATCCACTGAAGGAAAACCGCCGTAAATTCGCTCCAAACCCTCCGATCGCCTCGAAGTTCCACGTAGACCACGGACGATAGTTCTGTTGTCCATTCCAACTCTTTATCCGAGACCCGGATACATGGAAAGAGCATTAAACGTCGCCAATCGCTGCACACTTTTCCGTTGAGATCGTCATAGGCGTACGGCAATTTTTTGCTAGGGGGGGGGGGGGGGGGGTGAACAATTTGCCAAAAAAATCTCGCAAGTTGCCCAAATTTTTACGAAACAGTCGCAAAGAAACGAGGGTCGTGCGATGCACTAACATAGGCCTACATATGAAGCGAAAATACTTAAAGGAATGCTACCGTAGTATCAGCGGTTATTAAATTCACCAGACTTTGCAAAGTGTTTATTTCGTTAAAATTTGGCCAAATCTCTCTGATCACTAATATTCTCAATGATAAATGATATTAGCCCAGAACATATAACTTTTGATATTCAAATATGTTTGTCCGCCAACAGCCGTCCTTAAATAGGAAGCAAATGATCGCGAACGTCTGATAGCCATATACGGCGCCGTTATATACAGGTTTGACTGTAAACGCACGCGCGGTACAAAATTGAAGGAGGAAGTTAACTACAATTTAAAGACAATTTTCACGCCACTTTCGCAGACGCAACGTTTTCAGACAAAATTATAAAACAAACTCGACCCAGACCCCCGTGATATTGTTGTTACATTACAAAAAACAGTATTTGATTGAAGGTTTTACTAAATTTAGTCTTTATGGTGCTCCGTGTAGCAAAATTCAGACCGCTCCTGAACCGATCAGAATGTCCATCGCTGCCCGGTGGACCGCTGAGTTGAGTCATATTCAAATGTACCTTAACAACGGCTACGATTTTGCCGAAGGGTGAATAAAAATATTTTCAATAACCGCTATCACAGCAGGTTATATCCTCCTGGGTTGTTGTACCCCGTAAAAGCCACCGCGAGAGTCATTGTTTACCCGTCGGCTTCGACACTTCTCTACATTGTAAACTACCCCTCCCCCTGACCAATCAAAACCGGCAAGCGTTGTAGCTACGATGAGAAGAAAATTAACAAAAAAGACATTTCAATTTTAACGTACTTTCACAGACATTTTGCATGAAAATATTATATATACTGAACAAACCCGAACCAGACAACCCGTGATAATGTTTCATAACAAAAACGTTGTCGTTTGAAAGAAGTATCCATTTAGCTGGAAACTAGTTGTGAGGGACCGAGCGGTCCATCTTCGGGGCGAACCATTTGTGCTACATGTTTTTCCAGCAGGGACGAACCATTTGACTTCTGTCGGGGTTGGCGGTTGGGTGACCTTGTCTGTGCTTAATATTTTTAGGCGGTGTCATTGCAGGAATTTGTTGTCTATTGTGTAGTCTAAAAAAGAAAGCATCAAGTCGCGCTTTCGAGATCAATCAATAACTTTGTTTAAGGTGGCTCCCGACAGTTTCCAGCAATATTTCCAAGACTTTTCAATAAAAGTGGCCAAACAGAGCTTCCTGTTTAGACCATAGTATGGTAGTGACCAAATGAAAAACAGTGTTTCAAAGGTTAGAAGAAGACGTACGAGAGGCTGCGTTTGGAAATGATTATTGTTAGTGAAGTCGCAAAGTATGTCGGGACATTCAAGGTGCACATTTTGACTGAGTTTGGCCCAAAGAATGTCGGGAAATTCAATAAAAGAAGCTTAGACCTTACTATGGTAGTGAACAAGTAAAAAAAACGGTGTTTCAGAGGTTAGGAAAAGACGTATGAGAGGCTGCGTTTGTGTGCGTTACATGGAAATGATATTGTTAGTAAAGTCGCAAAGCATTTCTGGACATTCAAGGTGCAAACATTGACTGAGTTTGGCCCAATGAATGTCGGGAAATTCAATAAAAGTGGCCAAACAGAGCTTCCGCTTAGACCATAGTATGGTAGTGACAAAGTGAAAAACGGCGTTTCAGGTGTTAGGAGAAGTCCTGCGAGAGGCTGCGTTTCTGTGCGTAACATGGAAATGATGTTGTTGGTAAACTCGCAGAGCATGTCAGGACATTCAAGGGGCATACTTTGACTGAGTTTGGCCCAATGAAGGTCGGAAAATTTAATTAAATTGGCCAAACAGAGCTTCCCGTTTAGACCATAGTATGGTAGTGACCAAATGAAAAACAGTGTTTCAAAGGTTAGAAGAAGACGTACGAGAGGCTGCGTTTGTGTGCGTTACATGGAAATGATATTGTTAGTGAAGTCGCAAAATATGTCGGGACATTCAAGGTGCACATTTTGACTGAGTCTGGCCCAAAGAATGTCGGGTAATTCAATAAAAGAAGCTTAGAACTTAGTATGGTGGTGACCAAGTGAAAAACGGTGTTTCAGAGGTTAGGAGAAGACCTATGAGAGGCTGCGTTTGTGTGGGTTACATGGAAATGAAGGTGATGGTGAAGTCACAAAGCTTGTCGAGACATTCAAGAGACATACGTTGACTGAATTTGGCCCATAGAATGTCGGAAAATTTGTTTAGTAATCTATTTCATAACACTCTTATTCATGCTCAGTTGAGATGGGATATGGGGATAATATTGCTCAGCGCCGCCCAAGCCATACTGTCCATCTTTATTTCATAAACTCTCCGATGACCCTCATATACTCCAATTCTTACTTACAACAAACCTCAATTCCATAAATCAAATACCCCAACGCTTACAATCTCCCAAACCTACCCCAAACTATAAAAAAGGCGAATAGGTTGCCTCCGTGGCTACTGAAACTTCGTCTGGTTAAGTTTCGTAATTTCGCCTTTAATCTCTGGAGCAGGACAAAAAAGAGGCGGTAAAAGTCAACGTACACGCCTTGACTCAACACAATTCATAACTTGGTGAAAGTTCATTCCCCATGACAATACATGTCCTATAAGTTCATGTTGTACCAAGCCAACTCTCCCCACTAAGGAGATGGCGGCAGTCATCAAACGATCTACCAGGGTTCATTTAATGAACTCCCCAAATGGTTTACACGAAACGTTATTCTTGAATGCCATCGGAGGGGGGCGGTCCGAGTCATAGTGGCCCCCCTTAAATGAGCCAGAGAAATGTGGAAAAAAAAAATGGGAAAATAGACACTTTGTCTCTGAGCCACCCCAGGATTTTCGTATGTTGTTCCGAAGGGTTCTTTTTTTGCAATCTCCTCCCAATAGCGAACATTGCGATGTAATTCTCCAGCGTGGAACTGGTTCGGGTCCCGGAAAATTAGGTCGTTAATGTCACCAACGGTTTCCCCACATACAACTTTCTCTATTAGTGGTGTCAGATTCTCATTTGCTGTTATCCCTCTGCTGAGGGTGACGGGGTTCCCATATTGGTCCACCCAAGCTACCTCCCTTCGTGGTATTTTCAATGACATCTGCGCGTCGAATTGTGCATCCACTTCCCAATGCCAAAACATTTGTCCCTACGAGACAAGAGAGCAGGGTTGTTATGGGAAAAACAGGAAAGAGCCCCGACAAGTCAGCAGAGGAATAACAGCTCTGACCCAGTATAACCGGGAGGGTTTGATTTAGTTACCCTTTTTTCGGAGCTATTAAAACTCTGGGACTTGATCAAAAAAATAATAATAATTAAGGACCATGTAGTCAGAAAAATCATTCATTATACGTTTATTGACTATCCTGACATTTTGACATTTTCAACAGAATAAAATTACCATTCTGTTATCATTCATATTCTTTCTTGCTAGTGGCATTATGGTTTCTACCTTTCCCTTCCTTATCTCTCTTCATTTTTTCACATTGGGCCTTAAAAAGCCCAGTTTTATTGCAATAGAAAAAGAGAGGGGAACTGTAGACTGTAATGGGCGCCACGCCCTTGGAGTGGTACCCGTCGCTCCAGACCTGTCTGCCCGATTTCTTTGGCGGTAACTCTTTTCCACTTTGGCCACCGTTTCGAAGACCTTCTCGTGGTTTTTATCGCCAGCAAGGCGGAGGAGTAGGCCACGGAAGTGCTCGGTTGGCAGGTCCACTTTTTCAAAGTACAATGGGCATTACTAAACGCTATCATTCCCAAGACACAAGGTGAGAATCATCAGTTTTCACCACGTTAGCACCACTGGGGTTTCAACATTAGTTCTTAATCTGCATGTTCATAAACACTCATACACAGCTCAACATCAAAACCTTGATGTTGAGAACACTCGCATTTGAAATATTACGTCGACCATTAATTCCTATCAGGACGCTATGAAGCGAGACTAACTGTGTCAAAAAAAGATGTGATTAGTCCGTTCTTATAAAATAATCATCAGTGTTCAATGACTGATTATCATTATTCCGTTGTGGCTTATTACACGACAACTTAATCAGACCTCATTGTTTCCGACACAAACAACGGTCTCATAGTTTAGCAGCCATTTGACACTGGAAAAACACCTTTGCATTCAAGCTTTAAGCCAGTGACAAAATCTCACCATGCACAATGACATTTAAATATCACCTGCAGTCGTCCAACGAAAAACCATCGAAAGACTTATTCTACAGATAAAATATCCAGTGAGAAAAACTCACCCGTGCACAATATAATTTTAACCATTATCTGCAGTCGTCCAACGAACCAACTCGCCGAAGGATTCATTCTACAGATAAAAAACCAGTGCTCACCCGCAGTGAGAAAACCTCACCCGTGCACAATATCATTTAACCATTATCTGCAGTCATCCAACGAACCAACCCGCCGAAGGATTCATTCTACAGATAACAACGGCATTTTAGATTAACACAAATCAACATGACCATATTTACGTCAAGTTCTCCGTCTGGTTGTTGGGCCTGTGGAGCCTGTGGGATCACCGGTGGAGCTTGTGGGGCCGCCGGTGGAGCTGGTGGGGCCGCCGGTGGAGCTAATGGCGCCTGACCATCCTGTACGACCGCCTGTGGTATTATTGGTGCCTGTCCGTCTTGTGCAACTGCCGGTGGAGCTAGAACTTGTGCTACTGGAGGCCGCGCCGGAGCCTGTGGGAACTGAACTTCCGCCATAGATTTGCGTGGGTCGTATTTTTCGAAGAACCGTTTTGTTTGAGCACTGTTCCGCTGGAGAAACTGAGCAAGAAGGGAGTGCCCTGTGTTGGTTCGGTATTTTATAGTCATCTCGTAGTGTTATTCACGTGCCTATGGACACCTAGCTTAGTTTACCACGATTTCATTCTGTGCTTCGTTCGTGTTGTTCTGAGCGGGCTGTGGAGCAGGTGCCGCTTCCCTTGCTGCTTGTGATGGAGGGTTTTCAACTGGTGGAGCTCGGACCCGGTTCCCAGGGTTTGCCAAATGTTGTGGAAATTGTACGGGCGCTTCAGCCATGAGATAGAAAGAAAATTCGCGTGGGTCAAAAAACGTAAAAAGATCCTTCCTTCACTGCTCCGCTGGCTGAAAACTAAGCACGAAAGGAGTGTTATTCTGCTTGAACTCAGTATTTATAGTCTTACAACACCCTTGTGCACATGCCTGCATGCACTGAGTTGCTAGGAATGTGTTATTTTCTCGTGTCTCATTTTCGCATATCATTACGAGTGTCAGACAAACAAACCAAACGCGACTCTCAGGGGATTCCTAATAACGAAATTCTATTGTCAGAAATGCAAGAATAAACAAGAATAAATTATAAACTCAGACAAACATGAGTACTGACGTCATTTGTGCGCTTTGCTGTTGCCATCACACGGTTTCTGGCGAAATTAGGGACTTTAAGGTCGCGGGGGACAGGTTCCGCTCATCAGTATGCATTTATGAAAAGAGTATGCACGAAGTGCGACGGCTGATACCGAAAATGCACGAAATATTCACGAAAAGGCTCTGTAATGTTTCTGCATCAATAATTGCACGTGCAAAGAGTGTCAACGTTTTGTTCTTTCTGCATGAAGCGTTGACAATAGCCCGTGGATTAAAATTAGCAAAATTACCATATTATATACTTTTTGCATCGTGTTTGCTCGGGAAGCCTTCGGAAGCGTAAAAACAAGCAATTTTGTGTCCAAGAATTCAGCGCGGATAGAGAATTTCATGAGTTGACACTGCAGGGAGGTAAACTAGGTGTATTGTAGATTGTCGTATCTGACTAAAAATTTTTAAATAGGCTTTCAAAGGGAAGATATGAGGCTTCAAATTCTAACATGGACAATTTTACTCCTTTAAAAGCTGATAACTTTTAATTAAAGTTGAAATCAAAAAATCGGAGTCAGATATGACACAATAGACATTTTGACGGATCAGTTATTGGCGAAATCAACTTGCTTTGTGTTCTCTTCGAGGAGCAAACTTGGACACAAAACCACGTTTTAAAACAAACTAACTTTAGTAGCTTACAGCATTGACGCAAAGCGCGATCCCTTCAATAAAAAACAATCCTTGTGCACTTCCATTATTCTCCAATATCTTTGTTAAATGCTAGCGAAATCGGCTTTCAAACGTTCACGATATAACGTTTTTCAAAGTGACATCCCTGCTAAAATTTTGCCTTATGAATTTATTCATGGCCAGGTATCCCCCGCGACCTTAAAAGGGTTGTGCCATGGAGATTTCGTTCTATGTATGTCAAAACCATGCTACGATACCTTTACTTATTTACAAAGTAATACTTAAAACACCAAGAAAAAGAAATCAACCAATTCTTGAAAGAGGAACACAAAAGGTCTGTTTTAGCGCATTTGGGAAACAAGAATGTGGAAACTTGAACAACAACAACAACAACAGTTTATTTGCATTCCCAATTACAAATGGTATTGCATATAAAAACAAAAACAAAAGTATAAAATTAAAGTAGCAAAATCGGTTAATTTACAATTCTTGTAACTAATGGTTCATTTCTTAATGAAAAAGCTTCGTAAATGAAGTGACCTAATCTTTTACAAATGAAAGCATCGGTGCTATTAAAGAGAAAAACAATTTTGTTATTAGCATTTAAATAATCGAATTCGGGATATTTGCTAATGATATCTTCCACCAGAGAATTTCTAATTTTGTCATATTTATTGCAAAATAAGATGAAGTGTGCTTCGTTTTCAACTTCATTTGAGCTACAAACGTTTTTGAAGTAAGAATTCATTCAGACCCAGTCCGACTCTCACTAGAGACACTCATGGACAGTTTTGGTATAACTAAGGTGGTAATTTACCACAAAACTGGACCATGATTTTTCGGTTTCTGTAAAAGAAAAAGAACATTTTTTGGTTTTTGAAATGACACCAAATAACACTACCCCTTAAAGCAACGAGAACATTGACTGACTGGATGACACAAATAACCAGAAGAAGACTGTATTCCTCTTTGCGTCTTCTGTCTTCATTGTGTCACGCCACACCCGTAAAAGAAGAGCTGTTCTTTTCTTTGTGATTGAGACAATATTGAACCAATATTGAGCATCGCGTTAACGGCAAACAACAAACATCAAACAGTATGTGAAAATTCCTTGCGTAGGAAATGGCAACTGCTGTGACCATCCATGCCATTCGTAGGAAAAAATTACACGATTCTAAATTGCTGAATCTCTCTAATATTAATCCTCAGTTGATTACTTCTCATCGCCTATCAATGTATTAATATTGAAGAAATTACATGTTGATCACTAGAATTTGGTGGTACAGTCCTACTTCTAGTGGATGATTTTCTTCTCGTCAACTGTCTGGTTGACAATGTATTGATATTGTAAGGAGAAATTCGATGTTGATACAAATTATTTACCACCAATATATAAACTTGTGGCGTGCTTTCAGCTGAAGCCTTGTTTGTGACTTAAAGAACATGACTGAAAAATAAAAAATAAACTGTATTAAGACAATGAGAAAGGCAAGAAACACAACGAAGTGAGTAACCAATCCCGGGGGGGGGGGGGGTACTCCCTATAATGGGCTATACGGGGATGCTCCGCCCGAAAGGGGTACCTTTTTGAGGCTGGAGGCATATGAAAGGGTCGTGATTTCACGAGTTGAAGTATATGAAAGGGTAGGGATTTCACGAAGAATAGGAAAGGGAACCGAAAACACGCCGTTGAGGCGTAAAAAAGGTAGGGAAAACTGCCATTTAAGTCTTATAAAAACGGCCTTTCAAAATATATCAAACAGACGCAAGTAAAGGCTATATGAAAGGGGTACCATTTTCATTGAAAGGTATATGAAAGGGGTACCATTTTCAATGAAAGGTATATGAAAGGGGTACCTTTTCTGTCAAAGACAGTATATGAAAGGGTAAGGGTTTGGACCTCGGGGCGGAGCATCCCCGTACAAAACGTTGTTGAGTACCCCCCCCCCCCCCCCCCCGGTAACCAATGTTCTCTTCTTTCTTTTTAACTGAGTGAAAACCATTTCTCTTATGAGTCATGAAAACCAAACAGAACTGAAATGTTAGGCAGAGCCATCAGCAGTCGAAAGTTGGTAACTTTCTGGATTTTAAGTGTAATGTAACGCAATCTTAACTATGTGGGGTGCAATGTAACACAACTGCCGCTATGTGGTGTGCAATAAATCACTTTATGGGATATAATGTAACACAATCGCCGCTAAGTAAAGTCTCACGTAATGCAATCACCGCAATATGGGTTGTAATGCAACTTTTCTATTAGGTGTAATGTAACTCAATCATCACTATATGGGGTATAAGGTTAGGATTAGGGTTAAAAAACACTGGATTTGAATGTGACAAAACTTGATATACTTAAAGAACAAACCCACTGGGTTTCACTTCGTGTCTACAAGCACTTGTCAATATTGACCAATACTGATCTTACCTTCTTCGGATCTTTCTCAGCATTTTGCCTTATTTTCTAGGTGCAGCTTTTTTAAAGCCTGCAAAAAAACACAAGCAGTTATTGTTAATATACCATATTTTTTCTACATTTAAAGAAGAGGATTCAACATTTCTTTGTATTTTGTTTGCAAACATTTGGCAGAAACTGTGCATGCGCATAAAGTTTGACCATTGTAAACTGCTTATGGGCACCTCCAGTAGGCAAACAACACAACACAACACATACAGCCCTCTTAAAATGTGCCGGCAGCCAGCGATTTTCGCACTAATTCCCCCAGGACTCCTTTGCACTTGGTCCTTTCTGTCTACTTCTCCCTTTATGTAGCCTACTACTGGGAAGTATTTTGAGAAGGCTGAACACAACACAACATAACATAACATCTCTCATAAGTGGACAATGACTTCATCATTTTCATTTTTTTCATTTTTATTTCAATAGTTTAAATTTAACAAATTAAAGAAATATACAACCTGCATATAGCAAAGCTAATCAAGGCAGGTTGTATAATTTACAATCAAATTTAGCAAACAAAACTTGTGATGACTTGTGATGACTTGTAACCCCCGCCCCTGGATGTGGTGCTAACCCATTAAAGGGGTTCCCCTCGGCATTTTAGTAGGTCACTGTACCAATTTTCACCTTAAGGGGTAAACTAGCATTGCATATGTGCAAGCTACCATAGGGTGTATTGCTTGACCAATAATACAGTCAACTCTCTCTTAACGGACACCTCTATAAGACAGACATCTCTCAAAGACGGACACCTGGTGTTGGTCCCTGCCGTTTTTCAGTCATTTTACTGTAACTATACTCTCTATAAGACGGACACCTCTCTAATACGGACAACGGACGCTTTGAAACCGTCCACGGACACTTGAGAAAGGATTTTTTTTAGTGAAAATTACTTCAAAACGGAAATGTAGGTGCTGAATATGAACAAACGAGTCCACTTTTCTAATGTTATTTTTGTTCCAGTTTGTAGGTTTTGCTTAAGTAAACGACTTTAAACAGACTTAAAACAAACGTGTATTCATTGTGCATAGGTTCAGCGTTATTGTCTTAGAATTACTGGCGTCACGTTACCTCGACTCTCTATAAGCCGGACACCTCTCTAAGATGGACAGTTG